>JUFY01035137.1:14914-61962 GCA_001855655.1 Leptopilina clavipes
TTTTAAAATTATAACATTAATAATAATAATAATAATAATAATAATAATAATAATAATAATAATAATAATAATAATAATAATAATAATAATAATAATAATATTAATAACAATAATATTATTAATAATAATAACAATAACAATAACAATAATATTAATAATAATAATGCCTTGAAATACCTGAATTAACAACATAAACAGTCACGTACAAAACTAATTTATTTTCGTAAATCCTTCATTTGTTCTTCAAGAAGTCTCTCCGAATATGTTTGGCTTTTTTGTTTCTTAGTTCTTTTTCTTTGGATGTTATTTCTTTCATCTTTTCAATTATTTTTTTATATTTTTAATTTATAATATTTATATCAGGATATTTTCTTTATTTTCATGAGAAAGTGTTGAAAATGAAAATCCGAGTGAAAATCCGACTGTTGTACAAGAAAATACAAGTCGTCGTGTAAGATTAGTTTTCAAACCATTTCAGCCAATATTGTCACGACAATCAGTACGTGGTCGATTATTTTCCTCACTAGAACCTGAAAGAGAATTAGCGTCGCAATCTTTGCGGCAGGAATCTCGAGTCGAACATCAGCACAACAACAAAAACAATCTCGTTTTTCAGCGTAATGAATTTATTAGTGCGAGCGTTACAAGAGCGTCATTGCAACATAATTTCGGTGTATTGGATATGAGCGTGTTCATGTCAAGTGATCGCAACATTGTACTGTTCTTTGATCAATTTTTATAAAATTGATGATTTGATTTTAGGGTTAAAAAAAGAAATCCCAAGTATTTTTTAAGAATTCAATAGTATATTGTGCACCTAGGGAGGAAAATAATGATTTTCCCGAGTGTGAAGTTTGTAGTTCGAGGAGTAGCGAGCGTATACGAGCGAATTGAAAACAGCAATATCCGTAAAGAGAGGAACGCTCGAAAATATAAAGAGAACGATCCAAAGTGCGAGAGACTTTTTAAAATTTCGAAATTGCGAACGAATGAGGAAAAATTTGAATTCTCCCTCCGGAACATTCATGTGTCTGTCTCTGTAAATTTCGATTTAATAAATGCTAAAAAAAAAGTAGTAAATTTCTCAATTATTACCGACGAAGAATTGATTTTAAAATGATTTGGAATTATTGAAAGGATTAGACCCAGGACTTAAACTAGGTTTTGAAGGCATTGAAAGATCGGTTAACGGAGATTTTGACATCACAGCCATCAACAAAAACATTAAAATTGAGACTTGTTCTTTTCGTTGTCACACTCAAGAAAACAAGAGGAGAACAATTTTGATAAATACGGTAATAACCCCCGCAAATATTATATAATGATTTAAGCAACAGAGACAGAGTAAATCACAAGGATCCTGCTACAATTTTAATTTCGACAAAATATCTTTAACAATCATTTTTCGATAACCAACCTTTTTGAGAAAAAAGAAAAATAGCTTCATTACAAATTTATGTCAATTCAACGCGAGGCGGACTATTTAGCGAACTGTATTATCAGCGATGTGAAAAAAAAAAACTAATTGTGATGGGATAACTGAATATGTACGTATGTTCTTGCGCTCCGTCATCAGAATGTTGGTTAAAAATCAAAGCAAATATGAAAATTTACGAATTGTTTTCATCGACGAACATCGAACGACTCAATTATGCAGCAAATGCAACTATAGGGTGAAAATTATTAATAATAGGACAACTTACTGTACAATCGCGATGTTAACGCCGATAGGAATATTCTTCACTTAGGATTGCCGAAAATGAGATTCATTATTTATATAAAGAAAACCTCCCACGTTGCAATTAATTTGGTGCTCTTGTTTCAATCATCTACTTTTTCGGTTAAGATTAATAATAATCTTCCGTTGTGATGGTGAGCTGTTGCTTTTTCATTTAATATCTTTCTTTCTTCACAGTTCTTGTGTTCTGTTCTTTATTGTCCATGTAAACATTTGAACGTCGGCGTCAGATTTATAATGGGGGAGAGATCTATCTCCGATTTTGGCTCTATCACTTAATGATTGTGCCAATATCCGTTGAAGATGTACTCATGTAAAAGCACACCTTTTTAGAATATTACCAAATTTTTATCTATACATTACGCACGATTTTCCAAATACTACAAAAAACTAATAGAAACTTATATTTTTTTAAAAATTCCTGGAGAATTTTCAGTTTTCAAAATTTTAGTAGACACCATGAGAGGTTAAATATTTTTAATAAAAAAAAAAGAATACTAAGAAAAATATTCATCTTGAAAAACTACGAGAGCCAAAATCCTCACAACAATGAAAATACATAAAAAGATTTAATAAATTTTTAAACTGTCCTGATTACGTAAAAACAGTTTCTAAATTTAAGTGGCTATAAAAGCGCGCTTTGAAAATTTATAAATGTAAATATTGAATATCAGATTGAGAAAAGTCGTAACTTAACGGTATATTAATAGAAACGAGAATATGTCAAGAAAATTGGTTATTCCATGATAACGATAGGAAAGAAAAAGAAGGTAAAAATCAAGATCAATATATACGTATATATATATATATGGGTGATTCTCCGTGTAGCGCATAATTTAGTTTTTACTAACATTGGTAAAATATTTTTTTTCAAATTGAGTAAAAGTCGATATGGAACTTTAAAGTTTAATGTTCAAAAATGAAATATCCGTGGTGGGCCGGACAAAATAATTATAATTTTTCTTTCTTTTAAATATAAACTATGCAGCTATACCATTATTGCAAAATTAATAAGTAAAAAAAAATTTTTCTGAAACTTATGAAAATTTATGCGGAAATTTATAGAAATTTATGCTTTGACACTTGAAACAATTCCTTCCATTGGTACACTTATGGGCACTTCAGTGATACATTAGTTCAATATAGAGAAAGCCTTACCGTGACAAATTGATTATACGATGACGCACAAGAAAAACTAATTTTTTAAACAAATTATTAGCAATTGAAATTTTTTTTCACGTCATTTGTTTCCACTAACCTAATACTATATTAAACTTTATTTGACGTAAAATATAAATAATTATTCATTTTATTGTAGATATATGATGATTATACCACGACGATTCTGAGAATCCCTGTGAAACTTTTATCTTTCTAACATATAAAAAACAAAAAAATAATTATCATGATGGCCACTTGACCAGGAAACCGGGAATTGAAAAATTGACCGGGATAACCGGGAAATTTGTTACTAAACCTGGAATTTCTCCGCTGCTTACTTTATTCTTCATATTTTTGAATATTTAAGATTATTGTTAAATAATTTTTAATAATTATAAATTATTGTTAAAGTAAAAAAATCTCATTGATCAAAGATGTAAGTTTTAAAAAATTTGTAAATTTTCTTTTAAATTTAAGTATAAAATAATATTAAACAATAAATGAAATTTGGAAAAATTAAAAATATTGTTTCAATTGATTATAAACACATCGGGAAATCCAAAAAAATTGACCGGGAAAAACCGGGAATTAAATTTCCTATAAAAGGTGACCTCCCTGAATTGTTTAAAATAGTTTCTCTCCCATAATTTTTTATTTAAAGCAAAATTACAAACTTTTAAATGAAAATGATTATAGGCTTTTATTTGTCAGCATGGAAATTAGTTTTTCCTGTTGGATTCATTACAATATGCAACTGATTTCTTAAAAAACACGAGGGACATTAAATTGTGCGCTATGCGGAGAATCACCCATATATTTTATATATATTTATATATAATTTCGTTTTAAAAGGTAATAAAAATACAACACTACATTGAGCAAGCGCGAATATTATATATATGATGATTCGTGAACTTATATATGCTTAAAAGGAAAAATGGTAACATGAAAAACGAGGGTGAATCAAGACATGACAGAGAAGTTTATAGATAGGTACCTTAGTGCTTAGATATTCATTCGAAACTCCAGAAAAACAGGCTGCACCATAATCATTAAACAATGAATCATCAGAATGAGAATCAAGAAATATGTAAGTTTATATTTCCCGCAGATAAAAATTAGAATAAAAATAAAGATTTAATTCTTCAAAAATCTATAGATTTATACATAGGTATAGTAAATATTTATTTACTATTTGGTAATTAAAAAAAAATTAAATTTCTATCAATAACTGATATTAAAGAATAAATAATATATACCATCTATAATGTAAAAAATATTATAGATAGTTGAATAAACTTTTTGCATCCTCGTCAATTTTTTTCCAAGTTTTCGAAAATAAATGTTATTTGAGAAAATATATTATTGATAAAAATCTGGCGATCATAAAGGGCTAATATGTACCTATTGGCCAGTTCAATGGAATCAAAGAAACTCTTAACATACCTTATGATCCCCCATACATTTTGTTGGACCTATTATTCCATAATCCACATCATTTGGTTGAATCTGAACCCAATTGAAAAATGTCAAAATTATTTAAGAGTCTTTTATTTACCTTTTTTTCGAAATGAAAGAAGCGCAAGATTGTAATTACATTTTGAACTAGTTGTTTGGCAGTGGAACTCAATAAAATCCTGTCACACCAGGCTGGTACTCTAGTTTTCATGTAATTTGTTCCTTCCTGAATGTCCTCCTCGAACGGATAGCTTGGAATGAATTTGATCGGGAATTCAAAGAGTCTTCCATTAAAATCATTAAGTTCTTTGTCATATTTCCTTAGCTGTAATTCAAATGAAAATTCATTGAATTTCAAAATTATTTTAGAATACTTCAAATCTTAATAAATACATATAATAATGTAATGTAACAATATATGTGACCTGGTTCAGGAAAAGGGTGCTTGGTGTCAAAAAATTTTTTTTCCACTTTTTTGCAGATTCTGATATAGTTAGAGACGCTCTTTTACATGGTGTTAACCATAAAAAAAGAATTTTTTCGCACGTAAGCACCCTTTTCCTAGACCAGGTCAAACATATTGATTATTAATTTACATACACTAGTATACATGTGCGGAAAATTCTTCAACAACTTTATACATTTTTCCATTTTTCTATATACAGTCGACTCTCGATAATTTGAATTTCAAGGGACACAAAAAAAATTTCAAATTATCAAAAGTTTTATTTATCGAATGTTTTAATTATCGAGCAGTAGTTTGGAAAAATTCAAATT
Organism: Leptopilina clavipes; assembly: GCA_001855655.1. Classification (NCBI taxonomy): domain Eukaryota; kingdom Metazoa; phylum Arthropoda; class Insecta; order Hymenoptera; family Figitidae; genus Leptopilina; species Leptopilina clavipes. The sequence continues at coordinate 20,049 of JUFY01035137.1, forward strand.
AACAAGAGTTTCATTAATTTATTAAGGATTTAGATTTCTTAATATAATCTGTAATTTTTTTTTATTTCATCCCCAATTTCTGAGCTCTGTATTGTATGTAAGTTGGTATGTTTATAATTAGACATAATATAATGATTTTTGTTAACATGAGAGAATTTTGCACGTTTGTATATAAAATTATATCTTAAGAAAAATTCAAAATATCAAAAGTTTGGTTTGACTGACTAAAACTATGTGTTTTTTCAGTTTATCGAGAAATTTAATTTATGTATTGAATTTTTAATTATCGAGAGTCGAATGCACCTATATTAATGGTACGTAAAATAATAAAGCTCTTAAACTGGGTTGCACTTACCCACTGACCCTCATTTTCAATGAAAACATTTTGATGTTTGTAGTGAGCAAATTCCTTTTTTCCCAATGTTAGAACAACAGCGTCGTCATTATTTCGGAATTGCATTTTCGAGATGCTGCCTTTAGCGGATGTTTTACTTTCTTGTGTATCTTCCGTAAGTTTCTGCAAATTAATTTTAAGAAAATATGAAAACTCTAGGTAAAATCCTGGCTTTCTGTAATTGAATTTATCATTTCGATTTATTTTAAATACTATTTATAAAAAGAGGAATTACTTACTTTTATAACGCCGGCCGTGTCAGTTCTAAAATTAAAATCGCCAAATACAAAATAAGGGGCGTTTGGATACTCATCACTATGAAACCTTTCTAGAGTATGTTCCAGGGCTCTTCTTCGAGTTTTACTGTACACTGACGGAAACTGCAAAATAAGTGTCAATATAATGACGCACTGAGTAACCAAGCTACAGAAAATGTTCAAAATTATATCAAGAATAATTACAGTTTCCATGGCGACAAAATTACTCGCATCATGGAATAGATGTATATTGATCAAATCAAAAATTGTTCCACTGATACTCCATCTTGTTCGCAAAAATCCTTTTCTGGACCATTTGCATTCTGGGAAAAAGTCCTGAGGAAACTTTGCTTTTTCCTTGGTTGATACTGTTTCAATGTTTCCCGAATGAACTTCTTTTCCATTAACTGGCAAAAATTCACCATCTACAATCGAAAGAAAATTTTTTCACATTTTTTTTTAAACTTTGTCATTATCAATAATAATTAATTAACAATAGAAGTTAATTATTAGAACCTTAATAAAATGAATTCTTAATTACCTTTAAAATCCCATAGAAATACGTCTTTCAATGAGTCGTGCACAAAATAAAAGTTTCCAAGAGCCTATATAAAACATAAATATGACAAAATTTTATTGAAAAAATTAAGATTTTAATTTTGTAATTATGTAATTGTTTTTATTACCGTAAAGTGTTCAGGCGACGAAAAGTCCTCGTCGAGATAAACACGAACTTTATCAAATAGCCTTAATTCTTCGGAAGACATTAATAACCTTTCGAATAGACATAAAAAATTATCGTACAAGTAATTGCAGTGTTATAATTATAATTTGAATATAATATTGATATTAAAATAATTAAAGAATGACTATTAACAGTCTATAATATATCTTATATGGTAATAAAAATAGACGGAAAAAAAATTTTGACTGGGAAAATTACTCAAGGTGGATTATTGAATATCGAAAAAGTTTCATTGTTTTTTTTTCACTGTCATATTTCTTTTGCGTTATACACATTTATCGGTTTTATTCAGTGCGTATCCTTTGAAGCAACTCACTCAAGCATAGCTTGTTAGATAATCTATTCTTATCTTTTTTCAACCTTTATTAAATTATATATTGAATTAGACATGTGCTGATAATCTAATGCCATCTTTATTTTTTAATAAACAAACAAAAATGTATGAAAAAGTCATCAAAATTTTTCATTCTATTTCTCATGTAAGTATCATATATATTATGTACATAAAATGAAAAATATTTTAAAAAATTGATTTATTTCAGTTTGAGTATATTTAAATTCAAACTCATTATCAATATTCAATTTTTTTATTTATTAAGAAAATTATTTCCTGTTTTGGAATTAATTTAAAAGATTTGTCCAATTTTTTCCATTTGCAATCTTGAGCATAAGCTTAATACGTTACCTCTAATTTAATATCGACTCACTAAGGCGTTTAGTAGAAGCCTTAAGTTATAGGAGAAAACTAGTTTCACAGATTTAACTTCATTATTAAATCTATATATATATATATATATATATATATATATGTATGTATTCATAAATTATTTCCTAATTTACATAAAATAAGTTTTTAATATTATCCATTTTTTTTTTACTTTTTCTGCTTAACAAAAAATATATAACCTATAACCTCTAAATAGAATTGTTTTTAGAACAGGACTTGTTAATTATCTATTCATGAAAGTTTCAGACAGAAAGAGAGACGAATATATATCAAAATTGGGTCAAACTGCACATGAACAAGATATCAAAACCACCAAATCGTAAATTTAATTTCAATTGTACAAACTGTTTGAAACAGCTTTTTAATGACGACTTTAAATCAATTTGCCAAGAAAACTGTATGTACTATTTTACATAAATTTTATAACAAAGAATAATTACATTTTTAAATTCAACAATATTATTCATCTCTATTTCAGTCATTTTTCATGTGTTGATGAAAAAACATTTATAAACTCACATACCTAACAAATTCCTCTACATGTCTCATACTTTGTTCGTAATTTTTTCCACCAACTTCTTGACAGTGGAGGGCTATGAATTTTGGATCTAGTCGAGTAATTGTCTATAAAAAATTTTAATTATCAAGCTAATTATAATAAATAATTGTAATTACAAATAGATTTATAAATTGGTATAAAATTGTGTACAAAAAATTATAAATAGATGTTTAATACCAAAAATAAATTATAACTAATAAGAAAACTTCAACTATATAATATGATATAGAATTTATAATAACACTTACGGATAAGAATTCTTCTGTCCATATTTTCAGCATATTTTTCGGCTAAAACATTTATTCCACATTATAATAGTTACTAATTTAACAAAAAATAATGTATATTTTATAACTCTATTGCATAACATAAAAATAAAAATGAGAAAAATATTCACTATTTTATATGTGTATAATAGGGTAAGTATGCCAATTGCTGTGGGGTTTTAAAAAACATAATTATTTACTATTTCTGTTTTTAAATTGTTAAAAGAAATTTATTTAAACCTTACTTGATATAACTGACCATGAAAATGAATATTTAAACTATTGTTAATTTGTTTATTTAAGATTAAATTTTTTTGCCCGCAGTAATTGAAACATATAATGCATTACTGCATTTGCTTTAATTGCTGCGGGAAATATAACCTTTAAATACACGTTATTTTCGTCGCAGGAATTAGAGCGCAGCAATTGACGCATTGCATATTACTTTTAAATTATTAAATTTGATTAAATAATCTATTTTTATAGGATTTTAATTTTTGTATAAATATATCTAAATAATATTAACTAATAGTTTAATAATTTTTAAGTTCATTTATTTTATTATAAATGTCGTATTTTGTATTCAAAAATGACCAGAATCGCGCAGTAACTGACACATTTACGCTATATATTTTTTTGTTTTTCATTAATTACTGATCCAACATCATTACTAGTCCAACACCATATTGTTGTCTTTTTAAATAAAATTTCAATTTTAAAAGTGTTGGAGTGGGAGTAACAATTTAATTTTCAATAAGAAATACAATTTTCTTATTGTAAAAAACAAAAAACTGTCTCAGTAACATAACCTAATATTTGACAGCTGTGCACTAAGAATATTGCAGTTCTTATTCAAATTCAACTTTTAATAGTTTAAAATGTTGAATATTAAATTGTTAACACTTTCACTACAACACTTTTAAAATGTAAATTGCAATTATATTTAAAAATATGAAAATATGTTGTTGGACTGACTTTTGTTTTGACTGTCCGTACCAATGACGAAACTTTTAATATAAAAATAAATATTGAAAGTTTAAAATATTTTTCATTCTAGAAACGTCATTTAAAAATTCTTAAAAGTATGTTTTTGTTGAAATGAACAAAATTTATTTTCGTCGATCTTTCATGCGTATAAATGCGAGTTTGATCTTTGGTGTGCAAACCACAGGTGTTTCTATCGCTTTTTTCCGACAATATTATTAAGCTTAGAACATGAAGTATATATTTTAAATTAACAATAAAAGGTATGTAATGGGGATTTTTTTAAAATCGCTAACAAATTTACATAGTAAAAAAAAGTTACACTTTTAAATGTTTATTTAAAAATAATGATTTTTTCTAATATTTAATTTTTAATATTTTTATTTTACTATTATAGTATTTATAGAAAATAATTAATTACTTGAAACCGTAATTAATAAATAGACCGTAATTAATGAGAATAATAATGAGAATAATATTTTATTTGACGTATACAATACGTCAAATGAAATATTTTATGACAAGAAGGAAAATTTTTCATTGAAATAACAAGTCAGGGTATTATTTGGTAAAAAGTTTTTATTTCAAGAACAAACAAAAATTATCTTTAAAGTGTGCGATATTAATGATAAAGCGGTTCAAAATTTAAGATATCTAAAAACAATATTGCAGTTTTTCTATTTCTTAAAAAGATAATGTAGGTCCCCAAAACAATTATTTACATAAAGAATAAAATTTTTTTACAACATAAATTAAAAACATATTTAAAATTCAAGAAGAAAGTAATAGTTTTGTTCAAAGGGAATTTCAAAAATTATTCTATATATATATATATGTATATATATATTATAGGTATGTATAAATATAGACTTATAAAAACCGATTGAGCCTATTAAAAATAAGGAATTGTATTAAAACCGTTAATTATTAACTCTAATAAGCAAATACTTATGACAACATAAACACTAATATATGGTGACCTTTTCATTAATAACTTTAAGATAACAAGTATACAAGAATTTCTACTGAGAATATAGTAAGAATGCTGAAATATTTATATAACATAACTGAAATTTTTTGAGCAGCAAATTATCCGTAATCAGTAATTTAATAATTTTTTTCATGACAATGGCAAAGTTTCACTTTGCTCGACTAAAAACTCGTTTCAAAAAGACCGGCGTAAGCTTAATCAAATCGTTCCGAACCGGTTTTGATCGAGTTCGTACGCACTCGATTGTCGTTCAAATTCATTCATAAATAGCGCGCCGGACTATTGAAAAAAAAATACATCAAATAGTATAGGTAAGTCAATTTTCTTGCTTGAAAATTATTACTTTCAAAGCAATTAATTATGTGTACGTTAATAATAAAATTTATTTAATGAACGTTTAAAATAAATCACCGAAAGCAGTAAACTGGTGTTACATAAAAAATAAAAAAGCTTAAAGCTTTACTTTCAAGAATATTTTAATAACATTTTTTAAATTTGTTAAAATTTATAAAACTGAAAATGATATAAAATTATAAAATATTTATTCTTATTTTAATCTCATTAATTAGAATGGTTCTGTTTATTAGCTTATATTTATTATTTAGTTAAACATAATTTAATTAAATATGCGATATTTAGATCTGTCCTTCCTAAAGTAAATTTCCATAGTGCAATTTTATTAATGTATAGAAATTTTTTATATATTTGAAACTAAAAATAATTATTATAAAATAAATTTTGAGCACGTACCTGAAAAATTTTTTAGGAAACAACACAATTAAAATAATTTTAAAAAACTAATATTTAAATTTCCGCTGAAATTTGGATATTTGGTGTATGTGTTTTGACAATATAGTTACCTAACCTCTCTTTATCGTGATTATTAAGTAATTTTCCTTGACTGGCGAAATAAACTGCTCCTCTTATTTCGCCAGTTTCATTCTGTTCTTTTTTCCTTACTGGCGAAATTATGTATTCACTTTATTTCGCCAGTTAGTTAATAGCGGTTTTATTTCATCTGCTTATTTTGCCAGACGTCTGGCCAAATAGACACTACGTTAAAAAAACGGCAAATAGGCATTTCAACAAAAAATTACTTTCAAAATTGGGATCAACTCTGGAAATTCTATCAATTCCAATGTAAACTGACCAAATAATCGGATCGATAAAATCGAAAAAAATAATAAAATAAAAGAATAATTACATAGAATTAAAGCAATTGTTTTTGTTTTCTTATAAAATCAACACTTACCTCTTCAAAAATGCTGCCGACATTGGCGGTAATAAGGACGACAGGAAGGCCCGCCATTCTTAACAATTTTTTTTTTTTTTTTTTTTAAATAGCAAGAAAGCACCTGTCAGGAAAAAGATGTCCTTTTGGGTGCCGTGAGTGTCGAGGATTCACAGTTTTGTATAAATAATAATTAATCCTCGTTGTCGCACGCTTTAACACCAACACTCAACTGACAAGTAGAAGTGAACACCAACAGGATAAGTTCAGAATTATACGAACACAACTAAGTCAGAAAATTACCCCCTTCACGTCCCTTGGCAGCACAACAATGAGGGTCAGCGACAATTGATTTAACCCCCGTGCCGAAAATTGGCCACGGTCGTGATCCGCACCTTGCTGGCATCTGCAAATACACATTAACCAAATAATACAAGCCGCTGATCGCTAGCGTACGAGAAAAGTTGTATGTGGTATATCGGTTCGAGTGAAACCACGCCCACTGAAGACGTCAATAGGCAGTGCCGTAATTCTCAGATTACGCATGGGTATACGATTTTCCCAAGGCCCTGTCTATTCAATGATATATATATATATGTACACACATTATAAACAAAATCAACTTCTTCATTCAACAGTTACTCTCATTAAATATGTCGAAAAATCGCTTTCTCTTTTGTCTAATTTTTCGCATAATTTTCCAAGCCATAAATTTTAAATTTTGTTAAATTTACAAAAACTTTAGTTAATTTATTATTTTTTAAATTCATTAGTAAAGTTTCGACTATTTACATTCAACTTTTTTGTAATAATTTTCAAAAAAAAAAAGAATTGTTTTTAAATGTGTAATCGAACTATAGATAAGCGAAAGAAAACTATCTCAACTACAGTTGTCCCTCTCTGCTAAGGATGAAATGTTGAACTTTCCCCTCTTTTTGCAATTTTACTAGCGTGTAACTAGAAATTAATTTTAATCATAAAAATGAGCATGCAAAACGTTTGAGTAACGCGTTAGTCTACTTTACAATATATACAATAGACTTCAAGTCAGACACTAATCCACTACTAGAATAGAATTTCTTTTATTTTGTCCCCAGGAGAGCCATAAGGACAACAATTAAATTGTAATTTATAAAGTATACAAGTCATAAATATAACAAATACATAAAATAATATTAATTCAAATTTGATCAACAAATTATAATAATAAGAAATCAGGAAATATAACCAATTAAAAAATTTAAATTTTTACTAGTTTTTTGGAAAAAAAGAATTATTTCAGTGCCTTTCTATTCAATAACATATATACAGCTACTCTAGTTATATGGGCACTGTTGCTCGAGAGCGGGATGAGGGTCGAAAAGATGCGTGTAGCTCCATAAGCATTAGAAACTTTATGACGTCACAAGCATGTGTCTGGTTAATATAGGTTTTAATATTCTTTAATGAAAATTGTTGCAAATTGTTTATAATAGTATAGAATAAGTCTGTCACGTGTAGATTATTTGAAATGTTGCGTAAAAAACGTTTTTTAAATACATGTTGTGCTCTCTGTAAAGAGCTCTTCACACTATTTACAGGCAGTTTAACATTTATTTAAAAAACAATTTTCACATAAAATTTCTATTAATCCGGACATGAGAGACTAATTCTTTATTATTATAAACAATCTCCATTAATTTTCATTTTAAAATATTCAAAAATCTATCAACCAGACACATGAAAAGTTTCAATGTTAAACGTCATAAAGGTTCAAATGTCCTTAACAAGTCAAGGTGACCTTCCAGGTTATGCAGACACAAACCTGAATTGTGCTTAAAACTGGAGTAACAGTGTAAAATATTACTGGGGCGTTTTCTCACTTTTTACTCATTGTTGTTTCACTAAGTATTATTTTCACATTATATGCATAAAAATGTATCGAACAAAAAATGTACTCTAGCATACTTATTTGTGTACCAATAAGGGCGCAAAAGTAGGGGAAACGAGACTCGCGTGAGTTTGACCAAAGACATTATTTGACGCACGAGCGAAGCTAGTGTGGCAATCACACGAGTCGAGTTTCTCCTATTTGCGCCCATGCCCCACACATAATTTTTTATAATATTTTGCGTTAAAAACTCGACTAAAGTACTGTTGTACTAATGTACTGTTATTACCTGTCCTAATGAAAATTTAAACCACTTTCATATAATTTATCAACTGAAAAATATCAAATGTCGATAAAAAAGTGTTACTCATTATCATGCTTTTCACTTAAATTCACAAAAATTTTTTCACAGGCGAAAAGCCAGTATAAATGCCAACATAAAAAAGTGTTACTCATTATCATGCTTTTCACTTAAATTCACAAAAATTTTTTCACAGGCGAAAAGCCAGTATAAATGCCAACATCAAACTTAATACTTAATACTTACCTCAAACTTAATACTTACTTACAAAATTTTTTGTTTTTTCTCACTATAATAGGTTTTTTTAAAATTTGATTTTCTATTTATCTGTAAATATCCTTTTCCTGAAAGTTTCTGACACATTAAATTGTTTTTTCTACTTTTTAGCCACAAAAAACGTTTCGGATGATTGGACATAATGCAGTAGATGATATGAGCAACCAGTCCAATTGTCCAAATGTCGTTTGGACAATTGAGCAGACAGCTTGCTTAATTATCTACTTTCTCAAAAATTCCTTTCTTACTGGGTTACCAGACAGATGAAGTTGCCAATAACGTATTTATTTCACTATTAAAGGTACGGTCTTAGCTCTGCAACCTATACCTATACAATAATAGGCCTGAGCAGAATGAAAAATCATAATAAATCGTAAGAATGATATATTTCTGTCGTACTCCCTTTCATCATTCTTACATTTTTTCATTGTCTTTGGTAACGTACAAGAATAAGAGAGTAAGTAAATTTAAATTTGAATTCACTGACTCTCTTACTCTTGTACTGTCTTGTACTATACGTTACCCTGACAACCTGCAGGCAAGCAGGGCTGAAATCATACCTTAAGTGCCCGGTAAGCAGGTATTAAAAAGTATTGAAAAATTTCATCATTCCATTATATATGTATATTAGTGTAACCACTAACCATTATTTTTCGTTTTTATAGAAACAGTTAAGAGATAAGCTAGTCTTAGTACACCTAAGAGAAAACCCCACATTTTCGTAAAATTCACCTTTCGACTTTTTGTCCATTCTATATATATAAACGTCGGTAAAATAAATATCTCCGCAAAATTACCACCTAGTACGTGAAATGACGTCACATTGAAATACTCTATTCGAACAAGTGACCTTTCGACTACTTGCTAAGATAATTTACCTAGATCCGGCAAGGGTCCAGGATTCAAGAGGACTAACTAAAAAATTCCATTAGTAAGAAAAGGGCGAAGATATGTCTCTCCTCTTCATACTAATAAAATTTTTTAGTTGAATTCAGAACCCTTGCCGGTTGCCGGATCTAGGTAAATTATCTTACAATTAGCTACTTGCCAATTCGAATAGATGACGCTACTTGCCAATTCGAATAGATGACGCTTCGACTATTTGTCCTTTCTACGTTTTGGCTTTTAGGGGAAAATCATGTGTCTCCCTTTAGGGTCTGTAGTGATCTTTTATTAATTTGTTCAATTAACTTTGATTATAAAGTAAATAGAATGATGTTTAAATATTTAAATAATTAGAAACTCCATATTTCTATACGATATGTATATTTTTATTTACTTATGACGTAAATTGTAACCACGCTTTTAGGAAACAAAAGTGGATATTCAACATTTTTGAGGTTAGTTTTTTCACTTATTTTTAAAAGACAGCTACAATTGTTTTATTTATACCCTTTCTATTGTCTAAGAATCAAATTTTTATTAAAATTTATGCATAAAATTCTTTATGACAACATCAATTATTAATTTTATACAATAACTGAACATTGTCATTGTACCATATACCTTCGTTGTATGCATTAAAATTTTTGATAATAGAATTATTCAACAAACTTTATTATTAATGAAATAATTTTCTACAAATATGTCATCATTTTTCAAATAAAAATTCATCTACATAGTATTTTCACTTACAGGTTATTTCAGAGCATTAACAAACTATTTCTATTATGAGCGAAGAACAATTAAAAACAACAAAGTCATATTGGAGTTGCAACATAAATGCAGAAAATTTTTCTTTAGAATCTTCCACAGATATAGTGAATAATGTTTTGACAATTGAAGAAACGAAATCTGATCAATACAGTCAGATTAATTCTCTAGCGAGTATTGCTTTAAAAAAGGGAAACGAAGGGATTTCTTTAGTTTCAATAGAAGGGCAAATTTATGCCTTTAAAAATGATGAATTTCAAAATGTAGAGGAATCAGACTTTTTAGATTATAATAATCATACTGATGATGCTCTTCCATTATCGAACGAAGATGATGCAAATGAGACAACATTTGAAGCATTTTCCAAAAATATGCACGATGATAAATGTTATGAAAATTTTACAAATCAAACAAAACAGGAACTGTGCGTTGAAGAAAATCAAATAAATGAGCATGACCTTGTTGAAGTAGTGACAACATTTAAATGTAAAATTTGTCCTTTCGCATCACAGGATAAATCAGAATTGCTGTCTCATTTACAAGATACACACGTGAATCCCAATAAAGAGTTAAATGTAACATTAACATTTTTTTTTTTATAAGAAGATTTCACTTGATTCCAAAAAGACTAATTTTAATTGCAATTTTCAGGAAGCAACAATTGTCGATGATACAAATAAAGTAAAGTTGATTTATATGTGTGGCGAATGTTCTGTTTGCTTTTCAACCATTGAGGAATGCAAGAAACACATGATAGATGTAAATTAAATTTTTCAACTTTTAGAAAACTAATTATGAAATTTATGAATACATAATTATAAATTTTTAGGATCATGAATTGATTGATCGAAGTGGCAAAAGACAAAGTACGGATAGCAGTTCTAGTTTAGAATCTACAGAATTCTTGACCAATGACAATATTGATGGTACTGAATCATGTTCTGAAAATAAATTAATTAAGACATCGGAAACAAAAAATATTCAACAAAATGATGTAGATGTAAAGGAGAAAAAAGTAAAGTAAGTAAATTCATTGATGAAAAATCATTTGTGGTAGGGAATTTTCTTACTAAAGTAAATTTTATCATAGGTGCACACATAGAGGTTGTCCTTATAAATTCAGTAACAGTGAAAAGATGCAACAGCATGCAATTTGTCATGATGACATTCAAAATGTGAATCGTTTCAAATGCAATTTTTGTCGACAAATAAAATTTTCCAAATGGAGACAATGCAGTTTACATTTATGGAAGTCACATCAAATAGGTTAGGGAATAATTTTTCTATGTTCTCTATAGTTGATTTCACACTCCATTTTCCACTTCTCTTATTTATTAATTATAAATTCGATAATGAGAAAATACAAACTTTTACAGATGTCGATCTTTTGTCCTGTAAAATTTGTAATGCTTACAAAAGTACGGCAATGGTGAAAATGATAACGCACATGAAAGTTCACAATGTTAATAAAGATTACGAATGTCCCGATTGTGGCAAATGTTTCAAGCAATCGAGTCAATTGAGAAATCATAGAGTCATTCATTTGGATCGTAAATCAGCTGAAATTCCACGTTGGTATACATCGAAAATATGTGAATTATGTGGAAAGACATACGCTGATTCCAAGTGTTTGAAAAATCATATACAAGCGGTACATTCAAAATTACGACCTTACGTTTGTACAGTGTGTGGACATTCGAGTGCGAGAAAATCTATGCTACAAATGCATTTGCGACAGCACACCGGTGATAAACCATTTAATTGTGAATTATGTGATTATAAAACAGGAGATCATAATTCTCTCCGTCGACATGCTATGAGACATACAGGTAAAACATTTTCTTGAATTGAATCTAAATTCGTTCAATTCTCAATGATAAATAATTATTATTATAAAAAGAAATAATTTATCTTACAGGAGTTAAACCTTACAAGTGTCCGCATTGTCCATATTCGGCAATACAAAGTAACAGTTACAAAAATCATTTGCGATCGAAACATCCATTACTTTCGGGTGTATTCACTTGTGATTTGTGTTCATTTGAAACAGTCAAGAAAGAAAGTTATCTACAGCACATTAAGGACCATGAGAAAGGATTCATCAAAGTGTCTAATCAAAATAAGGGTAATTATAAATACATATTTGTCATAAATACTAAAGAGTGGAAATTTAATTTTTTAAAATTTTCCCTCCACATGAATTAGTTGCAGATGGCGAAAATGTTGAAGTTTTTTCTGGCAATATAGCGGCAGCACAATTAATTTACAGCTGTTTGGGTGCATTTTCCAAAGTGGGAAGAACAATAGAAGCTAATTTAATGTCATCATCAACATCTGCCGATGGTACTTCACAAACAATAACAATACAAATACCATCGAAACATCTCGAGGGCTCACTACCATCGAACGAGACATCATTGAAAACTGTACCTCCGATAGAGCAAGAAGACGAGGAAACAATGCATTGTTTCTTGAAAATACCAAGGGAGGAGGAGGAAAATATTGACACTGGTGGTATAACGATACCTGCCGAACCTGAAGAAACTATTGTGACTGAAATGGACATTGAAAAGTGATTGTGATATATACAAAAAAAAGATAAGTGTTCTTCTAATGATTTTTTTTTATTGTATTCAAAAAGCGTTTTATTTAAACATAAATTTAACAGACTCGATTGTTAAAACGGAAAATAGGTTAAATCAAAAAGCAATGAAATTTAAATTTTAATAATAATTTCAAATTCAATTGATAAAGATTTTGAATTTGAATTTAATTAATTGAAAAAGAACTCTTATTTAAACATTATATTTGTCGTTTAGTTTATTTAATTTATTTATTCATAGATAAAGAATAATCATAGTTTATACATTTTTTGAATTTCATAAATTTTTTTCAATCAATACATACGTATGTTAATTAAAACTTAATCATGTGTTTTTAATTAATTATTTTCAGCATTATAACTAATAATTACATAAAGAAGAAAAATATTATCTTCGTTATGTAATTAGTTACAATAATTCTATGGAAAAACAGTGTTTTCTTTTCGAAATATTTTCAATTTTTTTTCAGATATTATTAATTAAAAATCAAGTCCTTGTAATCCTGTAATAAGTAATAATTTGAAACTCTACAGCAAGTTGTTGTACGAACGACTGTTAATCTGTCTGCACGTTCAAAATTTGCTTTAACAATTTCATAATATCTCCCATCGCTGGAATATGTTATATTTAATTTTTAGTTACAATCTCTCAATATTATTGATTATTGATATTATTAATTATTTTTTAATTTTTACCTGAGGACTAAACATCTTAGTTTAATGCATTTTACACGGAGAATGTCAATTGCTTTTTGACTTTTGTCCGAGAATCTAAGATTTTCAGGATCCCATCTCAATTCCAGTCTCTCCAGATTTGGACAGTTGTTGGCAATTCCATCCATTAATTGATCAACATGAATATTAACTCCCAGCCTTTCGTTTGTGCCCATTACAACAATTCTAGGAAATAAGGTATGGCATACAAATTTTATTTATTTTTTATTACTTTAAAAATATTATAGATAATATTGTACGTCTTCATTTTCACGCTTATTATTATTATTATTATTATTATTATTATTATTATTATTATTATTATTATTATTATTAATTAAACGTTAGATGAGTTTAATATTGTTAATTTGATTAAATTTTCTGTTTGCATACTTAGCGTTGGTCAAGATGGGCAATACACTTTGCCAAAGTTGATCGGTAATATGTGGCATACCGGACAATACAATGCCCCAGAGTTGATGGCCGTAACGTGATAAAAATTTGTGTAAAGCATCGTCACTTAAATTATCGGAACTAGCTAAATCGAGAGCTATTAAATTTCTTGGATTACCAACTTCAGCCCATGACTTTAAAACTGAATCATTGAATCCATTTAATTGTCCTGCACTTAAAAAACGTAAGCCTGGAATTCTTGTTAACATATCAATGAGACATTCAGTTGATAAATCAGTTGCCGTTACATCTAACTCTTGAATACAAGTTTTTTCCCATTCCACTTGCATTACATGTTCACTTCGAAGATCTGTAAGTCAATCATTTTTTTTCTATCTTTATTTATATTAATTTTTAATTTAATTGTTATATTTAATATTTTAAATTGAAATTCAATTTAAAAATTAATTTACTTGTTCCTTGCATTAATAAACACTTTAATCTTCTGCTCCTTTGAAATAGAGTTTTCATCGTTGATCCAGTAACTTTAGAACAAAAATTCACTGCTAAACATTCTAATTGGATGCAATTCGACGAAAATGCATCGATATGAGAATCATCGACAAAATTAATTCCATAAAGATTAATTACTCTTAAATTTGGTGTTGCCGATTTTAGTTTATGTACATTAATGACTTCGTAAATTTCCTCTTCCTCTTCTTCCACCTTTTCGTAAGTACCTAAAAATGAAGTGTTCAATGTTTATTATTTTCAGGAAATGAAAAAAAAATTATTTCAGAATATAATTTTTACCCCACGTGATAGGTTTTCTTTTTATATTTACCAATTAGGTGAAGTATTTCAAGACCATTGATAAAATTATAAATTTTTCTCATAAAACCTTCCATGAAAATAACTTCAGACAAACAAATACACATGTACTTGAGTTTTGTTGGGAAAGCTTGCATTTCTGAAAAGTCATGCAATTGCATGGCTGTTGAAAAATCAAGTAGCATGTGCGTTAAATTTGGACATTTATTTGCTAATTCATGTAATACGGTGTGCGTAATAAGTTCAATGGGAAGTTCAATATATCGCAACGATGAACTAAATCTACCACTATAAGAAAAAATAATTTTGTAGTTAAATTAGCCGTAATGAATTAATAATTTATTCATTTCTTCATGCAATTTACCTGATTAATTGTAAAAGATTTTCCAACGAACCAACGTGCAAACCACTAATTTCAGGTCGTAAAGAAACATGTTTCCATAAACGTGAATCGTATGCAATTTGTCGCCACCTTTTACAAATACGTGCCATTCTACAGATTTCACGATGGCTTAAATAACTGAAGACGTTTAAAATTACTTTATCCGGCAATTTTTCAATAGTCTATAAAAAAAAAAGTTAAAACAGAAATATTTACATTTTAATTGATTTTATTCATGACTTTTTAAATTTTATTTTAAGAAATGAAAAAATTTGTTACTTGTTATTCATTTGATGATGGACTCCTCGTTTTCTTACTTTATTGGTTTCTTGTGAAATTATTTTACAACATTTTGCATTTATTATTAATTAAATTCTATTCTTTTGGAAAAAGATAGTATTTTTTAAAATTTATTACACATTTTGCAAAAAAAAGCCCACAAACTTTAAAATTTATTTCTTTATCTTCAAAAGTTATTTAAAAAAGAAAAATTAGAATAGTTTAATTTTAATTTATGAGATTCGCCTTTTTGTGTTATTTTATGTTTCTCTAATTCTTGTGGTCGTTTTTTTCCAGGCATCGAACGAAAATTTAAAAAGAAGCATAAACCACCAGTTATTAAAAAGCAAAACAAAAAGCAAATTTTCTTTGAAAGAAATCGAAGAAAAGTAAAGTATTTGATGTCATTTGAAGAAGAAGAAGAAGAAGAAAAAGAAGAATATGTACAAGTAAAAGAAGTTACTAAGCAGAAGATAAAAATTGAAGAAAAGGGTAGTTTAAAATTAGAGTTGGATCCAGAAAAAATAACTGATAAGATTTGACATGTTCATAAGAGAAAAACTCAACCGACAATTCATTATAGTGTCTTGAGAAAAGAATTCTGAAAGAATGAAGAAATTTGTGAAAAAGTAAACAGAGAAAGTGAAGAGAATGAAAAATATAAGAGAACCATTGAAGCCAAAGACAATTTAAAAATTTAGATTATTAAATAGAAATATTTTCGAAATAGAACAAGAAGTTAATAAGAGACTTGAAGAATATACAATATTCCAGAAAATGATGACGTGCTTCCAACCTGAAATCCTGCGAGAATCTCTTCCACAAAAGGTGCCATTAATCGGTAATCCTGTAAGTTGCAAAATTATTATTGATTGAATACTTAATAATCGTTTTTGTTGTTTTGATACATTTAGTGGATATTTTTGCAAAAGTGGAAAATTTAATACTACCTTTCTCAAAAAGTTTTTAAATTACAAAATTATTGTCTCGCACCTTTGGTTACTGAACATTTTTAATGGATCAATAATATATTAATTAAAATATTGTTAATTTCTGTTTTTTTATTGCAAATTTTAAAAATTAATAAACAGTCAAATTGTTTATTTGTAGTTTTTCATGTTATCTTCAAAAACTTCTTTTCAAAACAACTGTGAAATATTACACTCACCTTTGAATCTAATGGTAAATTGTTACAGAATGCAAATAAATTGAAACAACAATTTGAAGAGTAAAAAAGAATGTAAAACTTACTGTACTTGCAAAACGACTTTTTACGACTCCGCCTTCTGAAACATACATTTGAGATGTTTCAACGGCTATTTGGCCCCAAACGTCTAGGCCCTCCATTTTAATATTGTAAGTTTTATAAAAATTCTAATCAATTTTAAATTAATATTAAATCTAATTGTTAATATTTATTTTCCTTTTTTTTAAAACAAGTTTCGAAGAATTGATTTTTTACGAAATTTTCAAAGATCATTTTGGTGAACGTCACACAGACACTAATAATATTTTCTCTTCGTGCTCTTGAATCGCGCAAGCGTCAAGAATCTAAATTTACACTTAAATTGAAGGGCTCACCTTATTTCTGAATTTTAAATTCATTAATTTTTATTTACTATTTCAACTTCTTTTTACAATAACAATAATTATTGGTATTTGTTTAACAGTAATTAAAATCGTTAATATTTAAGTTAAAGTCATATAACAAAATTATTAATATATAATTGTTTTTAAATTTACATAATTCGGTTTTTAATTTATTTTTCGGTAACTAAAAAAAATTGTTGTTTAATTAGAAATTGTAACATTCATAAAATTCATCTAGAGTAAAGTATTTTTCTTTTGTTCTTTTTGTCCATTTTCGAGTGTATTAAATTTTTTTAAACGCTTTTCATTATAAGGAGTATCACTTCCGGGGGGATGGAGTCTCATCTGTAAATAAAATTTTTAATTATTAACTAATTATTCCCATTTATTGATTTTTTTTTAATTACAGGAATGAATAATTTTTTGTAAAACTTGGCTATAATAAAATATTTACAGTGAATACAATTCATCAAATTCGTTATAGTTAATAATTAAACAATTTTTTAAATAAATATAAATTTAGTTAATTAATATTAATAATTAATAATATTAATTTAACAGAAATAAATAAAATATTTAATAAAATTAAATGATTATATTAGTTTAATGAAATAATGTTAAATAGTTATAGAAAAATGTATTGAATTATATTTAATATTAGTTAATATAGATAATATATGTTTTTAATTAAATTTAATATTAATATTAACATTATTTTTGATATATTGTTTTAGAGTTAAAAAATTTCGTCATCCAATCACCATAAAAACAATTTTCTTACCTTGAAAGGACAAAAATCCAATCCTGATTGACCACTCAGCCGTCAGCAATCAGCAAAAAATGTGTTAAAATGATTTTACAATTATCCCAAAGGCGAACGATATACAAATTTGTGAGTATTTTACATAATTCAATCAAACAAATATTATACCAATTATGTTTAACTATTATTTTATTTTTTCATTTCTTGAGGAAAAAATATTTCTCTTTTTATCAATCAATTTAAAATTATTTATTTACAACTATTATATATATTTATAACAGGGAAATTATAGTAAAAAATATTTTCGCAATTTTATATTCAATATTATTTTGAATATTTAAATTGTTAAAAAGATTTCGAAAATTTGAAAATGTTAAACATTACTGGAACTTATTTGTGTAAAGTTGATTGAATGATTTCCCTGTGTGTTGATAATTTATTTTTTTTTGTTCGCATTTGGAAAATATACCAGTGACCTGATAAATATTATCATGTGTGTTTCTGAAGCTGTTATAATAATTATATAATTAATGTGCAGTTAAAAATTTATTTGTGACGAAAATGATAATCTTAAGCTGGCAAAAGTGATGGGTTATAAACCATAATAGGGATGATAACGTGTAATTATCAAAGCGAATAATAATAAATAATTATTATTTATCTTATAATTATTCAATTTATATAATTATATAATTATCATAATGTAGAATACTGAAAAATACATTATTACATAATGTAAATGCTTTGAAAAGAAAAAAAAAAATTAGTAACTTAAATGCGTTTGCTTGCTCGTGTTACATTCTTGTTATTTTCTATATATGTTAAAGTCTTGTCTCCCAGTTTTCTTCATTGCTTTTTGCCATTCTTCAAACGCTTCTGAAAGAAAAAAAAACCAACACCTGTCGTTATAATTTAGGAGTTGCCATTGTTAAGGGATTATCGTGAATGTAGCTCAAAATTATTCTTAATTATTATTAAAAATATAATAAACACTAATTTAAAACCGTTTCTAAATTATTATGAATATTTCGTAAAATAATAAATTAATATTTTATTTTTAACAAACGGAACCATTGTAATTTCCAAACAAAATAAGTACTGTTTACTTCATTTTAATATATTCATATAATAATTAAAGAATCGTTTTAAACTATGAGAGAGAAAAGTTAATAATAATTAAAAGTAATTTTAAAAAATTGTTTCCATTTAATTGCCAGTTAATTATGATATGTTTGTGCGTGCTTGTGTGTCTCTGAAATTAATATTTTGGAATATGGAGTAGCATATATTAAAAAATTAGCGAGGATTTTTTAAAATTAATCTTTAAAGATTAATTTTCTAAATGACAAAATAAGAAAAAAAAAATTAATAATGAAAAAATAGTTACCATAATTCTGTATTTTTCTTTACAGGCAAAATCAGTCTCATCAACGTTATTGTAACAATCACTTTTATAATCTTCGGGAATTGGTTTATCTCCAAATTCACAAAGTTTTGATAGTGGTCTGGCTTTTACTATCATCTTATCTTTACCCGTTGGCTTATGTTGAGGACAATAAAATACATCGGGCGTCTTTTTGTCATAAACTATACTTTTTCTGAGCATGACATCACTTGCTGCGACAGACGCCAAAAGGATCTGTGAGTTGATCAATTAACAATTAATTTACTTGCACATTTCCATTTTTGGGGTAAAATCAAATTTTTTCTTATTTCATTATTAATTATTTGTAATTAAAATATCAATAGTGTAATAAATTTTTTTATTTAAACATTTAATAATTTAATGGAAAAAAATGTTATTTTGCGTTATGCAAAATTTAGAAAAATATATTTTTTTAAATTCAAGGAAAAAGTAATCTTGAAAATTTTAGGAAAAAAAATAGTTTTGAAAATTGAATATTTTAAATATTTAATTATGCTAAATACTTACAGAAAGAGCTATGCTCAAACTAATTCCATAAACAACATCTGTAATAGAATAAAAATTTTTTTAAATTAATTTTCTTTAATTAATTTTTTTAACGAATGTTTTCAAATTAATTTCTTTAACTCATTTTTTTTATTAATTTGTTTTGAGATTATTAATTTAAAAAATATATAGATGAAAAATATATTTTTATAGATTTTTATTCTCAGATGATGTAATTATTGTGATTCTCGTTTAAAAAAAAATATGTGGGAGGATTCATGAAACATCTTTCGCTCACCTAAAAAGGCGTTTTTCTCTATCCTTAATAATTGAAAGTATAAAATATTAAGGTCAATTTATACGTATATTATTATAAAAAATGTCAACCTTATGGAATTGTATTATTTAACTTTATATAACTATATATATTTTTCCTATATAGATATATTAGGAGTGAAATAATGCATACATTTTTACACAATGAGAAATATTCCATGAAAACCTTTCACAAAATCAATTTTAAGAATAAAGATTGTGCCTCTCTTTTTTACGAACGTTAATTAATATTTTTAAAATAGTTTATGTGTACTAATTATTTGTGATTTCATAATATTATTATTAAATTAGCCTTTCCACTTACTCATGATGTGGTTGTGTATGTGTTTAAAACTATATGTAACTACACAGCGTCTGCATCTCAACTGATTCACCTTCGAAAACTATAAAGTCCCTGAATAAAAAGAAGGAGAAAGGTTCCGTTATCCTGTACAGTACGCTACAAAAGATATAGTGAACAATTTCCATTTCACGCGAATATGTAAATAAGGCCGTTTAAATACTCGATTTTCTTGTTTTTTTATTACTATTTTGTCGCTTGTTTCACATGTACCTATTTTTATTATTTTTAACAACAACATTTAATTTGAGAAAATTACCTAACAAATTAAATGAACATACTCAATTATTTAAATAAATTACGAAATAATTTTTTATTATTATTATTTAATTATTTATTATTACTTAGTTAGTTAGTTAATTTGAATTAATTAAATTTATTTAGTTGACATATATATTTTAATTATTTTAATTGTCATATTTAAAACTCCTATTTGATTTAAATTTTTTAAAATTTACTTGACTTACCTTTTGAAATAGAAGAATAATAATGATTAATTAATCTTTAAAATTTTACCTAACGAGAGTAAAAATATCCTCTAACGTATATTACATATTACGCTTTTATTTTGTTCGTTACTTCGTACAATGAATTTATAAATAGCGCAGACATACAATGAGTTTGGTATTTTGAATATGTTTGAAGGTATTTACAATTTATATTAAAAATATAATGAAAATTAATAATTTAAAAAAAAAATCAGTTACCACAAGTCATTTCATTCTTACACTACATAATATGATTTCCTTTTTTTAACACTGAAATTTTTAAATCGCGCTTTCTCAATATGAAATTATGTAATTTATAATTCAATTATAATGAAATCAAATGTGAATTTATTTTTTTTTGATTTCCGATTATTATGCCTCACAAGAAAATAAAAAAAGAACTAATTAATTAAAGAAAAAAAAAATTAAATCTACGAGCAGAAAAAAAATTTTCCTACTTTAAATTGCATATATTTTTAGTGCTATACAAATTTCAGTTACTATAATTGAGAAAGAATGGATCACAAAGTTTTTTTCTTTCTAAATTCACGATTATTTAAAATTAAATTTCTTCTTTTTTTAAATTTATTATTTTTGTGTAATAAAAGAAATTTATTCAAATTCTAAAATGAGTTGATTCTTTAATTAATATTTTTAATGTAAAATTTCATTTGTTTATTTATCCATATCTTTCTCTTTGGAGGCTTTATTTTTTTCGTAAACTTCCAAGTCACGAAATAAAGCCTTGAGAATTGTTTTTATTAATATCTAAAAGAACTTTTGCGAAATCTTAGAAACAATTAACGCTGAGAAAAGAATAATTTTTACAGCACAAAAGACCAGTAGGTACTGGCCAATTGAGTAGAATTTACGTTAAAAATTTTTTTCTATTTATCACCTTTTTTTAGCGTTCAAACAAAAATGTGTTTTGAAGAGTTTGGACAAACTTTTTCGCAATGAATAAATTTTAATTATTAATTAATAAATAAAAAAATTTTTTTTAATATTGATTATTTAATTAAATTTTCATTCGATTAATTATTAACACTTTTTTTTATCCAAACAATCAAAACTCATTCCTTTCTTGAATTTTATTTATTTATATTTGTTTGAAAGTTGTGCTATTCAACTATTTCAAAATCACCCAAACTTTGATTCCAAAGTGGAAACAATTTTTTTTTAAATACTTGCGAAAAGCTGTGAGAAAATTCAAATAACTTTTCACCGCTATTCCAATAAAGTCAAACTACCTTTAAGTATTTTCAACCCATTGACGTAACTTTCAATAAACTTAGAAAATTAAAATAAATTTCAACTCATTTTTACCTCATTTACATTTACCTGCATTTTTTAAAAATTAATAACATACTACTTTTTCTGCTTTATACAAAATTAGAACTATATTTTAATTATATTTCTCCAGTTTAAAATATAATTATAATCACGTCAATGAGTCAAATATTCTTAATTTTTAATAGAATACTTTTTCATAGAATGTAAATCTTAATACTTTGCCTAAAAAAAGATACCCAGAAAAACGATTAAATCTGGGCAAAGAAACAATTAGCGGAACTGAACCAAAATATTTCAAGTGAAAAATAAAATTATTAAATTCTTTTTGCTGTATTCTTTTGTTTATCACAGATTTTACTGAATTCCTTTTTTCTTTTTGTAAAAATTAAGAACTTCACATTTCGAATGAAGTTTTTTTTTTTAGAAAAACGTTGAAAATGTTTTCAGCGTTTTTGTTTTCTTTTTGTAATTGGTTCATTTCCTATCAATTGTCATTCATACTAATTATATCGCAGCATGAATAGACTTACGACGAATTATTCTTATTTATTTACAATCTAAATTTTCTAATCCTCATTCAACCATTCAATATCAGTCGATGAAATTCACAGTATAAATTTCTATTCGCTGCAATGAAAACTAATCCAAGTGATGCGAATTTGAAACCTTATTTCTTTTTTTTTTTTTTTTAAGAAAAAAAAATTAATTACAAATAGCAACTTTTTCCTTATATACATTGAATGTTATTTATCTATTTTTTCAAAGTATGTTATTTTTTTTAAATATGAAGTTTTTGAAAACAATTATTTCCGCAAACGATTTTTTAAAAATTAGTCTAATAATTCGCATTACTGAATTGATTTGCATCGACAAACAGACGAATAATCTGAGCTTTCTCGAGAAAAGAGCGAAATAATTCGCGCGACCTCAATCGATTTCTTCATCAATACAGAAATCTACATTTTTTCTTATAGAAAAAAGGTCGCCATGCCTGTAATCTAATTATAGTCACTAAATAAGTTCGCGGGGGGAGGAAAAAAAGATGCGTTCTAGTCAAATTAATATTGCTTCAAAATTATCACAATGCTAGAAACGAATTCAACAAGTATCAAAAGTATAAAGATTAAATTTTTAAAAAAGCTCAAGACAAACGTTTGTCCAGCAAAAAAAAAAAAAAAAAAAAAAATTGAATGAGCCCTCTTTAATTTAATCTTTATTCTTTCAGAACTTTTGAATTGTTCTTAAATTTTTTTTCTCTCTCTCTATTACGTGAAACAAGTATATATAGAATAATAATAAATCGATAATTGCAAAATACTCAAGAAATGAATGATTCTCGTTTCAAGAATTATTCTAACGATTAAAAACGAGACAGTCTTACCGAACAGGAAACGAAGATAAATTACGTCGTCTTGTTATTCTTTGACATGTTGTGCGAGGCCCAATTGAGCGAAGTTTTCCACGAATTGCAAAGAGCTTCGTCAAATTTACTTCTGAAATGCTTTTGTGCCTCACTTTCCGACATCTCGAGCACCTGTAAAAATATTTATTCAAAATTAATCAATCGTTTAATTAAAAAACAATTTAGAAATTAAAAAATATCTTAACAACAAACTGTCACTTGTCACTTACGAGAGTATCTCGCAAATAATTGAGATCCTTCTCTGAGGAGAGTTCCGGAAGGCCAGTGGAGATCATCATTGCAAATAAAGAAAGAATCAAACCACCATGACGTCTTAGAACGAGAAAAGCTTGCTCGCAATAATTTTGAAAACGTTGAAATTCAACGGCTTGTCCCTTTTTCGTTTGTCCTTTATTAATCACATGAACAAAATCATTTGTCAATACAAATGGAACACGTTCACGTCGAAATCCAAATTTTTCTTTAAAATGTCCAAGAATATGACCAAAGTCAACGTGAAATAATTGTCCAGTTTTTTTCACCATTATATTGTCCGAATGTCGATCGGCAATTCCAAGCACGTAAGTAGCAACACAATAGCCCGCGCAACTCAATGTGAATTCCTCAATTGCTTTATTTAATTCCGTTTCGGTGTGATTGTGATCCTTTAGCCATGCCAAAAGCGATCCTCTCCTGCGAATATTCAATAACAAATGAAGAAAATGGAAAATATTAATTAAAAAAAAAAAACATTAATTTAACAATAAGAAAAAAATATATCACAATTGAGTGTAAAAATTAATTATTTTTGTGTAATTAATAATTAAGAGACGAAAGAAAACTCACTTAAAGGCGGCAGTCGCTGAAAAAATGCCTTTAACTTTTTGTATATTAGCGATCGTTTCCGCATTATGAACAACTTCAATCAAACCCATTCGATTTTCAGTAGAAATGCAACCATATGGATTCATACGTAAATCCAATCCTTCTCTCTTCCATAATTTATCCATAATTCGAAGCATTTGCAACGTCAACATATCCTGTCGTAAATCATCGCCGTATTTTAAAATCAAATAAATGTCATCACCAAAAGGATCGATATTTTCAAAAACAAGCCAAAGTGGCCGTCTCTTACTGTCCATTACTCTACACTTTTCGATTCTGAAAATACAAACAAAAATTGCAAATTAAGTAATAGTTGTTCGGTCTTCATTTTCTAAAAATCATTAAAAACATACAATTTTGCCTTTATTGACTATGTACGTAAGTATTAAATGAATAATAAGGAAAAATAATGAAATAGTTAATTAACTAATAGAGTAATCAGTCGTAATATATTATTAATTATCGTATTACTTGATTCGATTCCACTTGAAGACCGGATCCAATGGATTGAGAACATTCAATAGTGTATCTTGACAGTGTGGCTCTTGAATAAAGTCTTGAAAAGCTTGTAAAACGGCCTTACGATCTTTTCCTCTCAACTTCATTTGTTCCATACTTGTTTTCAATTTATCTAGACATTCCATTTGCTTGAATAGAGCTCGCATATGTTGCTGACTTCCTCGGCAGTACGCTTCGAGAATTAAACCAAATCGTACCGACACCGAACCGACCTGCATCTCCGATCTTTTAGAAGCAAACATTTTCTTACATTGATTCGTTCATAAATATGATTAATATAAAAATAATTAAATAAACTATTTACCGTAGATGCCAAAATAAATAGTGACCAATCCTTTGGTTATTAAGGGCTCTCCTGAGTAGAAATTCAGTCAAATCGCATGAAAGATAATTTTCATGTTTCAATGCTTGAACAAGTTGAAGTAGAAATAGACTGAGATCTTCGTCGCTAACATCATGCAAACAACGTACAGCAAAACTTCGAACATTTTGATCTGCGTATGCGTAATCCAATAATTCAAGAGCTCGTTCCACTGTCAATTTTGGCCATTGTTGAATCAGTGCCGTGGCTTCTGCAACCTCCCTATTAACAGGCAGTAAAAAAAACTTTGTTATCCAAAAATATAAAAATTTATATCAATTGGAAATAAATGATTAATATACCTATGATCGTTCCACTCAACACAGTGAAGTAATTTTGCCAAAAGTGATGGTATTTTTCGGAGACAGTGATGCCTTAAAAGCCACATAGTCTTTCTCTCCTGTTCGTGAAGTTCATGTAAAGGATCTCTATCCGCTAATGCTCTTAATTGCTCCAATTGTTGTAGAGTATTAGCATCAGTTTCTTGGCTCGGTTCTTCCTCCAACGATTCCTCCGAAGATTCTTGCAATTTCGCCGCATACTCCACCATTTTGTCAGGTGACGGATACAAAACAGATTTGTCTTTTCCATAACTGAATCAAAAAAAAACTTTGTCAATAAAAATAAAAAATTTTTTTAAATAATTGAAACTAGAAAAGGAGATAAAAAGAAAAATTGTGAATTAATTTTTAAAGACTTACTTAGGAAAGGTTAACATTAAAGCGGCAGCGCGATCGATATGAGGATTGGACACAACGGTTCCAAGAGGATGAAGCAAATCTTCGTTCTGCATATCCTCGGCGTAAGTCCATGTATAAAGTGTCATTGCGCCAGTTTTGAGCTGACTTTTAAAGTCATAAATTGTTGTATTTGTCCAACAGAGGGGATTGACAAAATACTCTTGCTTCGAGTCTTTCACCAGTCTTCGGCTTTTCAGTCCTTTTGCAGTCTTGCTGATTTCGTACAGCACAAAACAAAGTCTCGCCATTCGCGGTATGTCACGAACTTTAATATCAAATTTGAGCGTTTCCTCCCATTCGCAACTGCCGTCTAAAGTGACGACAGTTTCTTTGGTTTTTCGACTCTCGCATAACGATTTTCCACCATGAAATAGGCCCGCTTGAAGGCCAATCTAAAAAATTTAAATTAAAAATTTTGCAACTTAATTCTTTTGTTTTTATTTTTTATGTAAATAAATCTTACCTCGACTGTTCGATGAGCGGCGTCACAATTAAGTCTGGATATACCATTAACGGTAAATGAAAATTGATCCTCAATTTTCCACACTGATATGAGTTTGCCTTTTCTACGCAGTGTTAATGTCGATGATGATGGTCTTGTACGCTTGAGTGTATCTGCTTCGGGATTATCAAATGCATTTTCATTAGCAAGAATCACATTTTCCCTACTAAGAACCAAAAGAACGGGCGTCGTATCTCTTGACAATGATTCTTGAATGTAGATAAATTGTATCACCGGATATTCGCCAATTAAATATTCCTCTTGTCCACAAACTTTAAGAATAAAGTCTCCAGGTCTCTCTCCCCGGGACATTAATGTGTTAGCTCGTTTATTTAAAATTTGCACAAGCAATTGATGTGGCGTTGTCGACTGTGATATTTGAAACGAAAAAGTCGTCTGAAACATAAAAAATACATTGAATAATTCTATAATTAATTTAATTTTTTCACATTATACTAATAAATAAAAAAAGGAGAAAAAAAATAAAACCATAAAATAATTTTAAATTAAGCTATTTCTAATTAATTACCAAACTAATTTTAATGATATATATATTTTTTAATTTCAAATATGTTTTGATTCTGTTTTACCGACGAATCAAAACATTTGACTTCGTGGTTTCTGTTTATGTAGACCACAGCGCAGTCATCGTCTCTAAAGCCGTTAAACTACATTAAACAAAAGTTCGAATAATGATTAATGAATTTAGAGACACTTTTTTGATTTCTGTATTAAAAATTGTATAAATTTTTCGATAGACACAAAGTTTATTCATACTGTCGTGAAATTCTAAAGATTTATGTTAATTTTGTATTAAGGAAAGTAAAATAATTTGCAAATTGAGCAACCTAACCACACAAAAATAATGGGAGACAAATCATTTACAAATAGTGGTTTAGAATCACTATTTAATGATTCTATGGAAGAAACCTCAGTTCTTAGAAATCAGGTAACTAAATTAACAAGCAACAATGAAGAATATCAACAAACAATTCATGTATTACGACGTGAATTAGAGACAACTAAGGCAATTAATCAGGAAATTAAAGAACTCTATGAAGAAGCTTCTGCTCAACGATCAGAGACACTAAATACTACAATTCAACAATTAACAGACAAGTAAGTGAATTTAAAAATATAATACAAAAGAAATTTTTTTTACCTTTATAAATGATATTTTACTAACAATAATAATAAAAATATTAAAGATTCAACAAAGAAAGGAAAACTTTCCAATCTCGAATAAAAGAACTTGAGGATGATTTAGCTTCGAAAATAGAAGAAAATGGAATTTTGGAATATCAAAATAAAGTATTGAAACAACAAGAAAAATTGCCAATAATAACAGAAGAAGAAACAACTTGCGAGGAAACAACAACAAACGAAAATGATACTGCAGTAAAAGAAATGATGATTATTCTGGAAGAGAAGGACAATAATTGTGTTCAATTAGAAAAATATAATAGCACTCTTCAGAATCAAATCTCTGATTTACAGGCAATAATACAGGTAAGTAGAAAAACGACAACAAAAAACTTTCAATTTATAAAAACATTTATATAAACAAATAAAAAAAATATTTTTACTTTTTCAGGATTTTCGAACACGTATGGAAGAAAAAAATCAAATTATTGAAAAT
Source organism: Leptopilina clavipes (assembly GCA_001855655.1). Classification (NCBI taxonomy): domain Eukaryota; kingdom Metazoa; phylum Arthropoda; class Insecta; order Hymenoptera; family Figitidae; genus Leptopilina; species Leptopilina clavipes. Next base: position 48,274 of record JUFY01035137.1, read on the forward strand.
GCCCAAGAAGAACTTGCAAATTGTCGTTTAGAATTAAATACCCTCAAAACGGCTCCTATCGATGATGATCAAAGAGGTAGGAAGAAAAAATCTTTTATAAAAAGAAAGAAAATTTGCTATATAATAATATTAAGAATCATTATTCACTTTTATTTCCGAATTGTTCACAGGAAATTCTTTATTCGCCGAAGTGGAGGATCGTCGTCAGCATATGATGGAAAAAATGAAATCAATGCGTACCAGTTATCTTGAAATGCAAAGATCCTTTCTAGTAAAGGAGAATGAAATTAAAACATTGAAATTGGAACGTGCAACATTAATTCGACAATATGAAGAAACTTGTCTCGAATCCGTTGAACAAGAAGAAGCTCTGTTTGACTCTTATAAAACCAGAATCAGAGATTTGGAAAATAGATTGAAAGAGGAACAGAAGAAGTGCAAAGAATTGCAAAAGGAGCAGCAGATTAATTCCGATATGAAGTACATTGAAAAAAAATTTAAATACGTCCTTAATTTATTTATTTTCCTATTTTGCTACATTAATTTTTATTTAGTTTTAGTTACCTGCAAACTCTACTCAAATCGAAAAAGAAAGATATCGAGGAACTACAGACACAAATTGAAAACAATTCAATTCGTACTTTACTTAAAGAAGAATTCTCCTATAAACTTAAAAGTCGTTTGCGATATTGGAAATACAAGGCATTGTCTTTGGAGGTAAATGTTAACATTTAAATTAACACATAATTTTTATTTGAAAAATTCATTCCGCTATTTTTTTATTTTATTAGGCAAATCTGTCAGCGTTACAAAATCAATTACAAGAAAATCCAAATTATTCAACTACCGAAATTCATCAACTTTTAAAAAATCAAATGAGCAATAAAAGTTTAAAAGTTGATGATGACTTTAATGATGAGCCAGAATCGAGTCTAAAGCCAGCAGTTGTCGATGAAACAAGTTTCTCATTAGAGAAGTTATTATCAAATTCTAATAACACATTAACAACCGAAATATCAACAAATGACTCCTGTCTTGATTTAGATACAACCGTTCTTTGCAATTATAACAAGGAACAATCGAATAATATTTGTAAAACGTTAAATTTCACAGAAGATATGTCAATGACACAACCAATTGAAACGTTCAATGCCAATAGACCAGTGAAAGTCGAGTTCAACAAGGATTTGGAAGATTTTCAACCAGTTTCCACAAGTTCTCATTTAGATGATATTAAGAAAAAATTGAATAATAATGAATCTAATAAGGAGAACAATCAATGCGCTGGAAATTCGTCAATTTTAAAATCAACATTAACAAAATCAATGAAACATTCAAATGAGACAAGAGATAAAAAAGTTTTACGATTTACAGAAGATACGGTTGAGCCTAAAACGAGTTACATACGTGAATTAAAGGCAAAACAACTGAATTATCCGATTGTTTATATTGCCAGTGATGAATCAAAAAAGTAAGAATTTCGCGAATTAATTTCATTTATCCACAGCCTATTGTACAAAGCTGTTAGATATATTTTTTTATAATTAATCTTAAGATATTTTTAAATGAAATATAATTTCCCTTCTTTCTTCGATTGATATATTTTAATATTACGTACGTTAGTAAAAATTTAATCTTTTTTAAATTCAGTTTTGTTTTTAAAATTTTTCCTCCGATAATTATAATAATTTTTCTTTTTTTTTTAATTGCGACTACACGTGAGCAAATTAAAAATTATGGTTTTCCTATTCAAATAATAAATCTTTTTGCAATTAACTCACCTCGGTATTTTCGAATTTTGTGAGTAGCACAATGTTGCCATCATTGAGTCTCGATTCAATGTGTTTTGGTAGAATTGGAGAATTCGCTAGTCTTAAGGGATACTGATGTTGTACTTTTTCGATCCAAGATTTTTTTTGTCGTCCAACTGCAATTTCATCTCCGAGGACCCTCATTTTCCATCGAAAGTCATTCACCTCTGAATTCTTCAAGGTTGCAAATTCATGTAATCCTTTTCCAATGAGAAGACCAATTTGTGAATCTAAATTTCTATCTCCTTTCACTTCCTCACGCTCAATTACTTTTAACACTGAACAAAATGGCTTTATATCACACAGTCGTCTTGATTCATCACGTAATTCTTCTGCCTCGGCATTTGCATTAATACACGAGAAGACGTATGACGGTGCATCTCTTAATGTTCCGTGTAGAGGATATTTGCTCGCTTCGTCCCATAAGTCCTGTGAACATTAAAAGAAATTTTTTCTTTTTTAATAAAATTATTCAAAAAATCGAGAAAAATTAATAATAGAATAGAAATTAAGAAATCTATTAAATAAAATGAAAGAATCAATAAATTCGATTAAATAAATTAACCATCAAATATTTTAGCAACTGTATTTCTTTTCTTAATTTCAAATAATGAAAAAATTTGTATACCATTTAGAATTTGAGTATAAAAAATTTAACATAAATTTCTTTTACGTCAATTACTCAATATTAAAGAAAAGCATATTTACAATTTATGACCATGTGCTTTAAGTGTATCATTATTCAACGACACGTGTAATTGCATCGTGTTTTCACAAAACAATAATATTTCTTTTTTGTATTTAATCACACGTACCGATAAAGATGATTGAGAAAATAATTTTTTATTTATTTTCATATATATTAACAAAACATCAGTTTACTTTTTACAAAAAATAACTTTAAATTATTAAACAGAAAACAAATTTCCGACAATATTTAAATTTACATTCATATAAATAGCATCGTTTTATTATTATCCAACTTTGTTTTTCAAATTATCGACAAAAAAAAACTCTTACTTAATACAATTTTCTTACATAACAACCACTTTTAAATAAACAAACAGAAAACTATTTTTAAAATAGAATTAGTTAAGAAAAAAACGAGTTTGTTTACTCTTCTAACCCACGCATTATTTAAAAGTAATAATTAAGTGCAAAAAAAAATGATGAATATAAAATAAATATTAAATTTTTGACAAATGTAAAAAATGAAAAACTATAAAAATAACTAGAAATTATAGTCATTAACCAATTTGAAAAAAATTACGAAACAAAGATAAATATTTATAAATAAAGGTAGACATACGTAATTTTTTACGCAATAACAACGTCACTGTTTCCTTGTGATAGAGAACTTTTAAATACACAAAACATTCCTTATTATCACGAATTTTTCCATTATTATGCATATATTATGAAGTGACTTGTAAATATAAGAATATTTTTAAGTCATTAAACGAAAATTATGTTCGTTTTATTTTTGTTGAAAAACAATTCTTTAAGGAAAATAAAAAACAATAAAGTATTAATTAATTAAATTATAATAATTACTTTTAAATAATTATGTTTGTAGGAAACAAAAATAGGATAACCTTTATGATTTAAATCTACGCGCCCTTTTTCTTTGAATAAGTAAGTTAAACAAACATTTTTTTGACAACCCTTTAATTGTTATTGTTTACAATTTTTTTCTTGAACGATAGAAAAAATAAATTTTTATTATTTCTCCCAACTAATGATACATTATAATAAAATGAAAGAAAGCAAATATGGTAAAATAAAGTAGAATTTTTTGTAAATAATAGTAAAAAACTGAAATATAAACAATGTTTACCTCTTTGATTTCGGCGAGTGTGGTGTTGCGATTTGTTTCCAATGGTATGAGAACCCCATTTGGCATAAGACATGTGAGTTCAACAACTTCTGTTGGGGTCTTTGTCCAAAAATTATAAGTATATGCACTTGGCGTATGAACCATGATGAGGGCTTGCTTTTTTCCACGAATAATCAAAATCCAATTATCAGTCCACGTTGAACAAAACACCTTATGACTCACAAACAGTGGGTAAACAATTCTAAGAATGGGTGTTCCATTTTTCCAACCTCAATTTCAGCTGTTGCTCTCGCTTTTACATTGAATCATGCCTTGGTGTATTCATTATGTAAGCTAAAAAAAATGTGCACAAATGCAAGTGTCAAAAAAGTAATTTTTACATTTTTTTTACCCCCTTATGTCGAGCACACGTTTCTGTAAATTTCGTCACACAAAATTCTCAAAAATACAATCATTCAAGGCAGAACAAATTGCCACGTTCTCACTTATTGAAAACTTCACTTTGAGATGAATTTCTCTCAATTATAAATTTGCTATTCAATGAAAATTAATTATCACTGGCAGGCAAAAACAACACGAGGCGGCCATTACATATTTACATTATTTGATGACCATTTTAAAGAAAGTAAACGAGAGAGGCGATGTGCAATTTTCCCCCATTTCTCACTATAAAAATAACTAAACATTTTGTTTAATAGTTTAACGTAAGAGGCGCTGGTGTTGATGCGCTGTGAGCGTTTACGCACACGAGTCAATCACGTGACCGTTTTTATTTACATAACCTCAAAATATCTAAAAAAGGTAAACTTAGAAAAACCTGCTCGGAATTGTTAATTGAAAATTTACTTCTTTGTTTGGGAATGTAATTGTTAACATGTCTGAAGGATTTATTCATTCAGTTAAAGTACCGAGGTTGTATAAGACTGTCGCAAAAGTTGTACAAAACGTACAGGAAAACGGAGCAAGTCTCAAACAATTGATTTACGAGCAAAAGCACACGGTGAGTATTTGAGAAGTTGTCACGTGTTACCAAATATTGTTTAAATTGTTCTTAAAAAAAGATAAACGTTAATTAATTAGGTATTCTTGAAGCTTGGTATGTTTTTAACAAAGAAACTTTAATTGGCAACGAAACAATAGTTTGACATTCAATGATAGAATTTTAAATTTCCCCCAAAAAATGTTATTTATGAGAAAGTTGAAATGTTTTTGTAAATTTTTTTATAAATACTTCTGCAATTATTATTTTTCCTCTACAAAGGAAAAAAATAAGAAGAAACAACTGTCAAATATTGACAGGCATAGAATGAATAATATTGTCTCAAAGAACTCGTAATTAATTAAAATATAAAGAAGGCATTTTTATATTGTTTACGTCTTTGTGATAAATTTCAAATCTTAAGACTCTGAAATTAAGGTGGCTTACCCTTAAAATTAAAAAATTTTAAAAACCTAAAAATAATGTTAAAAATTGTATTAACAGTTTTAATGAAGAAATATTAATCTTTGAAAAAGTCATAAATCCTTTTTTTCTTGTAAAACAGAATGTGCAGGGTGTCTACGCATTGGCGTTTAACACTGTTCGCCATGGGGATCAATTGAATCAGCTAATACGCAAAAGTCAAATTCTCTTTAAGGAGCAACGTTTGGATCCGTGGTTAACTCGTGTCTTGATAACAGAATTAATATGGGGCAAGCAGTGCTTAAAATCAGAGTCCAAGCCAATTCAAACTGTTCTCTCATACGAAAATGTATTGCGAGAGGAAATGAAAAATATCACAGAAGATGTAGATTTTTCCAAAAAAGGTAATTTTAATTTCCTTCTCTTTTTTTCAGGCAACTTCCCTTTAACAAGGAATTTTTTATTTCGAATCCATGGTTTTGATTATTCGTAATAATCGAATTCAAAGTAGTCGGCATTCGAGATTGAAAAATATTTCTACTAGCGATAAAAATAAACGTCCAAGTTTGAAAACTGATTTGGAAAATATTCAAGAAACATCATCATCATCAATAATGGGCGAGGCACAAGTTTTGGGATATCTTCTGATATTTAGTTTGGCAATGTTTACATTGCCATTCGCAGCATTTTTTGGTGTTAAACATATTATGGAAGAAGAATTGCACACTGAAAGATTTACGACAAATTGTGTTTCCGTTTGTGCGGCAGTTTTAACTGTCAATATTATTATTGCCGGTTACGCGTATTTAGGTTTTCAGGAACCGGACGATCCTCCAGTGAATCCTAGTGAACCGTCTACATCAAAAAATGATCTCGATAAAAAGGACGAGTGATCCTGTTTTAATTTTTAAAAGACTTTTTCCAAATACAAAACTATTTTGTAGTGTTTACTGAGGAACAAACATTTTTTTAACATTTTCACATTTCATTTCATAGAAATACAGCAATAGAATATTTTATTAATCAATGTCAATAATAAATTTTTAATATGTTTGTATTTACAAAAATCATGCACGTGAAAGTATAATACGTTACGATCTTACACTTTTAAATAAATAAATTATGTTTCTGTATAATTAAATAAAGTAAGTTTTGTAAATTAACTTTAAATATATTTTTTCATAATGTCAATAGATTTCGACGATATTTAGCAATTCTTTCAACTAATTTGAAAATTTAGTTTCATATAATTTAATTTGAAATAGATTTAATAGTAATTTTTCAGTGACTGTTGATGATTTTGTTTACTAATCTCCGAATTTTATATCCATAGTTTAATTATTATTTATTATAAAAAATTATAAATATAATTTGTCTTGTTTTGAGTGACTGTTGCATAATTAAATTTTTTTTTTTTTGAAACAATTATTCTATATGGAACAAATTTTCAGTTGTAAAACCACGATACGTGAGAGTAAATACATTAGCGATGAGTGTGAACGATGCAATATCAAATTTTCAAGATGAAGGTTGGAACTTTCAGTCTGGATTCGAGAATTATTCATCCTTTTTGAAAATTATTTCGAACTTGAATGAGGAAACGTTCGTTCAAGATTTTCACATTCCAGAGTTACTCGTTTTTCCTCATGGAACGGCATTTTTTAATCATCCCGGATATAAATCTGGTAGCATTATTTTACAAGACAAGGTATTTATTGAAAAAATTTATTAAAAAAATTTTTTTTCTTTATTATTTTTAATATTACTGATTATAATAATAATAGTAATAACAATTATAATTATTATTGAATTCCAATTTTTTATGTGTAAATTTGAATTTTAGATTTTTATTTATGAAATTTGGATATTTTACAGGCGAGTTGTTTTCCTGCATTTCTTTTAAATCCACCGATTGGATCTTCTGTTTTGGATATGTGTTCAGCACCTGGAATGAAATCGACTCATTTGGCATCAATTCTCCAAAATAGAGGGTAACTTTTCGTTAAAAAATTACTTTTTTTTATTCTAAATCAAAATACAGTTTTTAGTTTAATTTAACACATAATCCTAATTAATTAATCTTCCTTGGAAACTTCAAGTTTAATTCAGTAAAAATTGAAGAAAAAAAAAGTATATCTTAAATTAGTTTTTTTTAATGCTTTCCAGAAAAATTTTTTCTATTGAAATGGATGAAAGGAGATTCAAGACGCTTTGTGAATTTATCGAATTGACGAATTCTACGTGTGTCGAAACAATCAATAAAGATGCTTTAACTGTTGATTCGACACTCTGTCCAAATATTGAATATATTCTAGTTGATCCCAGTTGTTCTGGGTCAGGTAAGTGAAGAAGAGTTAAAATAATTAATAATTTTTAAAAGTGTAGGTCAACAAATTTTGTATTTGTAATTGGCTTTTTTTTACTTTTTAGGAATGGTAGACAGAGAAATCATTGGAAAAATTGAAAAATGTCCCCCGGGTCGATTAAGAAGTCTTCAATCGTTTCAAGTTCTTCTTTTACGACACGCTCTCTTAAATTTTCCCACAGTGAAGAAAGTTGTTTACAGCACGTGTTCAATTCAACCCGAAGAAAACGAGCACGTGATAGACGAAATTCTTTCCGACATTGGCGATTCTTACAGGCTCGTTCAGCCTAAAGAATTACTCGCTGGAAATTGGATAAATCTCAGTTCTCTTGATTATAAATGCAAAGATAATTGTCTCTACGCAAGACCCGAAGTGGATTTAACTAATGGATTTTTTGTCGCAGTTTTCGAGAGAAATTTCAATGTTCCATTGCCCGAATATAAGCGAAGACTAAAAGTCAAAAAGGATAAAAATGCAGAAAATAAATTCATTGAGAAACAAAATGAAGAGTTCCCTGATGAAAGGGGAGAGAATCAAGAAAATGAAATTGAAATGTCAGAAAATAAAATAGAAGAAATGGAAAATCTGATAGAAACTAAAGAGTGGATATTGACCGCTTCGCAGAAAAAACGAATGAGACGAAGAAAAAAACTGAATCAAAAAAATTCCGAAATTTCGAAAGAAGAAAATGTTTTACTGGAAGATGGTAAATTAATCTCAATTTCTGAATCTAATATTGAATTGGAAAATACCTCTACAATTGATTTAGCAGTAGATAACGAGTCAAAAGAGCGAAAGAAGAAAAACAAAAACAAAACTAGCAGTAAAATCGAAGATTGTCCCGAAGAAAATGTTTTCACTGACCAAGAGGAAAATTCTTTATCCAGGAAAAAGAAAAAGAAAAGGAAATTAGAAGAAGAAAATTCTCTAACAGAAGAAGGAGAATCGCAAAAAATAATTTTAAAAGAAAATTATATACTTCAAAAACCAGACGAAAGCGACGAAAAATCTTTATCTAAGAAGAAGAAGAAGAAAAAAAGTAAATTACCTGAAGAACATTTGCCAGATAACGAAGTCTTATCACAAGGGGAAGTACCGGAAGAAAAAAAAAAGAAACATAAACATAACCAGGCCATGGATATTCCAGTAAACATCGAAGAAAATGAAAAGCCAACAAAGAAAAAGAAAAAAAAGAAAAATGATACAAACAATTAGATTCAATTTTATTTCGATTAAAAAATAAATTCCATGATTGACAAGAATGTTCCGTTTTTCTCTCCTTAATAGTGTAAAAAATGGTTGCTTTTTAAAAGTCATTGATTTTGCAACGTTTCACGCGTGCCTGATGTTTCGTGGCTTTTACCATGAGTGTAATAAGTTTACGTTATTTTTAACCGTATATTTGTGATAAGATCGCAAAATATGTTTATCGCTAGTTTCGCGGAACCCCTTTTTGCTCCTTGCTCACGTCAACTTTTGCTGCAGGTATTAGTGGCCAAGACGATAAAAGCCACACAATAAGCTCTAAATATTTTATTCAAAATAGTTTTTCATAATACACAACTTTATTTGCATAATCGTAAATGAGAAACATTCTAACGGTCGGATAAAAATAGAAGATTTTGTTTTTTTAAAACCCAACAACTTTTTACCTGCTCGAGTTTCTCAATCAATTCTTTCATATTTTTTTTTTTTACATTGCTTTGTTCTTTTAAATCTTTTAATTCAACTTTAAAATGGAATGATAATATATATTTATCTAGTGTATCCAAATATTAATCACGGTAACTAGATGAATGTAATAATTTCAGATAGTAAATAAAAAATTTATAATAATAGAAATATTTTAATAATTAAGTTATGAAAACATAAATAATTCATAAGGACAAAAGTCATGAATTTTAAGGATCTATTTTAGTTGGCTTAAAATAGAAAAATAATTTGAATATAGAAAACGAAAAATAATTTCTTAAGTCTAAAAAAAAATCAATATTGAAATAATTTCTGTCAAATCTAAGTATTTATAATAATAAATAAATAAACAGCAGTTTATAAAAAATTGAACTTAATTTCTTATTGAGATGAGAAAAATGTGAGATCGCGTCTCAAGAATCGATCCAAGCATAGAAGTGCTTTTGAGGTGAAAAAAAGTCAACATTCCAAGACCGCATACTAGCAAAAGGAAAAAAAAATTAAGTTTCGTGCTTAACTTTAAACTCGAAGGGAAAAATTACTGGGGCATGGTCACTTCTGCGTGTCCAGTCACTCTTGTTGCAAAGTCTGCATTTTATTTTGCGTTTTAATGCGAGCATCGGAACTTTCGTGACTTAGACAACTTGACTCGATTGATGATGATGATGATGAAAATGAAAAACAACGTCATTTCAAATATTCGTCCTTCCGTGTTGCAAGCAAGCAAGCAAGCAAAGAAAAGAAATCTATTAATTCACCTTTTTTTTCACATTTTTCTGGAAATTGAATAGTGAAGGAAAATACCTCAATTTAAATTGCAATTCAAATGTGATTCATTTTGATGGAACAATTAATTTATCTCGTTTCTGTAGAGAAAAAAAGAAAATTCCTTCTGTCTATTCACGCAACATTCGTCCTAGGAAATAAAATGTTCTATTCAAACTCTAGAGTTTACAACAGGTAACACAAGGGAGTAAAATTATCATAATATTTAGCTCTGAGGGTGGAAAAGAAATATTCCTAAGCTGATAAAATATCCCTGAGTTTTAATCAACGTTTCTATTTAAAACATAAACGTTATTTTAAAAATACTTTGTAAAAATTATTAAAAAAAAAAAAAAAATGAACAATTTTTACGACGCCATAAATTACATGTAAGGAAAAAAAGGAATTTTATTTGAACTTGGCCAAGTTTTTGTATAATTTTTTTTTTGATGAGATTTTCACGTGCTTTTAAAGATTTTTAAATGTACTATAAAAGAGCTATTTCTTTTTTTTCCAAGAGAATATTATAATCACTTCATCGATCAACTTGTGGAGGTGAAAGGGTGTTTAGTCGCATACATAGGTAGAGAGTTTTGACGCCCCTATGAGGAAATAATTTTTTATTTAGAGGCGGTCTCAACTTAATAAAGTGTATAAAATTTTGTATGACATAATTCCTTCTATATATTTTTCCTATGAGGTGAAAATCTTTTACTTATATTTATAAAAGGGAGACTTGCACGCAATTATATATAGCTAGCTGCGAATATTATAATCATCATAGACTTATGAATATATATGTGATAATCACTGCCGCATAATAATTTATATAGAAGAACGAATCTAAGTTGCTTCGTGACCTCTACTGATTTAAAACTTTAATTGTAGTATTTATCCATTCACTATAAGGGTCGATTTTAAACAAATTATTTTCCTTATTTTAAATATTCATTGCGATTTTACAGAAATTAAAATTATCCAAAAAATTATTTTTCCTTTTCAAATAATAATGATAACACTACTGTATACAATTTATAAAATTGATAAAAAATATATTGACTGAAATAATAGATAATAAATAACAATTATTCGATTAGCAAAATTCAACAAAAACCTAATAAAATTATTAAAAATTTGTTTCTAAATATGATTTTTTCAGCTTGAAAAACCACATTAAAAAAATTTGTTTAAACTATTTACAGGAACAAAAAATGAATATTTAGCCTAAAAGGAAGATGGGGTTATTTATTATTTTTTATCAGAATATCAATCTTGGAATATTAACTTACGTCAGGTATGATAAATTGCTTATTTTGCGTGTACCAAAACGAAGAAATTGTATATTTGATGGAAGATAAGTAGACAATACTATTTAATTAAATTTAATTTCAAATCTTTCTTCCTCTAGATGCGTTTCTTTCGTCACTTCAATGAATGATGATTAAAAAAAAGCCAAGAAACTATTGACAAAATTGATTTTTTACGTAAATTTGATCACCAGTTTTGTAAAAAAGTAATAAATACAATTTTATTTATTTAAAAGAAGAAAAAAGTCGCGAGTATGTAAATATTTATCTCTAAGGGGAATAACTATGAAGAAACAGGAAAAGCACTCAATTTACGCAATTATTTTACCAGGAAGTTTTTCTCGAAATTGTTTTTATTCGCAAACATTCACGAGATTGTATCAAGGTTGCCACAAAAATCTTATTTTCATTTTCCCTGACATTTCCCTGACTTTCAGACACTATTTTTTCTTTTTCCCTGAAATTTTCACAACTTGTACATTTGTCAAATGAAAATCTTAGAGTTTTTCATTTTTCCAACACTTTTTTAAAAATTCCCTGACTTGTGGCAACCCTGTGTATAAAATAAATTGTCTTTCAACATTTTCTAAAAATAGAAATTAAAAAAATGATTTTTTAATCCTAGGGGATAAAATTCTCTTAATTTTAAGTGTAGAGAAATAATAAAAATAAAAACTTTATCAAATTAGTATGATTATCTTTGAAATTTATGTTTTTTTAATTTTCATATATTAATTGCTACATTCTTAACATTGCAGTAGATATTAATAAAATAATTGACAAACAAATAAAACGTGAAATAAAATGCAATTAGATGTAAGATTAGAGCTTTGTATGCGCAGTAAAAGGAAAAAGAAAACATTTTAAAACCAGCAATATTACTCACGCAAAAGCAGAGTAAGAATTGTGGATATACATACATAATATATGTTTGATCACACATAATGATAAAAGTGATTTATTCTAAAATTTGTGATTTTATGCATCAATTTAAATTTATTACACTAATTCTTGTTTTTATAACATCAAATATATAGTTTTGTGGTGTATATTGCGGATAAAAAAAAATTCTTAAGTTTCCTGAATGTAAGAAAAGATTAACTTTCTTATGCAGAGAGATGAAAATGTTAAATATGTCAGTTCTTTATGGAAATGAATCTAATTAAAAAAATGATTAATAAAAACTTTATGTAAATGATTTACATAAGATGATAAAATAAAATTTCTAAACTATATGCAAAAATTACTGTTGTTATTAAAGGGGGATTTGCCATAAAAATCAGGCAATAAGTATTTTTTACAATAAAAAAGTATTTTTATTGCAACATAATAAACAAAACAAAAAAAAAAGATTATTTTTATTATTTAAACAAAATTAAAAATTGTAGGTTTTTTGAGAAATCAATGTTAGAGGATTTTAATAACAAATTATATGTATAAATAAAAATGTATTTTAAATCTTTATAACAAGTATTATTATAATAATTGACAAAACTAATTAATATTAAAAAAAATTCGATGTTTTAATTTATTTCAACATATAAATATTTAGCTTCAATGAAACAGCAATTCTGAAAGAAGAAAAAAATTTAATTTTTCATTAAAAATTATTCTATAACAATAATAAATTAATTATAAATATTAAATAGTATAAATTATAACTACATAATGTCATAATTATGTTATAAATTATCATTGTTAGGAGAAAGTTTGCAATACTTACATGTAATGTTTTTTATGTGAATTTAATAATTAGGTCTACACACGAGTTCATGGAAGCCAGGTAAACATTGTAAATCTTCACAACAACCGTCAATTGATCTAGGATCATTATTATCACAAGCCATGCCAAAACCTAAACATGACTCCGAACCCACAAACAAGTAAATGCAAAGAATTAGAAAAATATAGATAATTTTCAAGTACATTTTTTTATTTCGTTTGAACACTGATATCACATTTTTTTGCTTTTATATACCTCAAATTTAACAAATGTGTGTCAATTAAATACGAATAAACAATAAAAAAATGTATGTAAATTAGATGAATGAGTAATGGAACAGATATATTTCAAAAAATTAATATTACATACGCTTGGTTTGATGAAAAAAAAAATTTGTAATGTAATAAATGTATTCCAATAACACTTGTTAATTTCAATTATTTAAATTTTATGGTATCGAATTATTAATGTACCAATAATTTATCTAGAGATTAGGTATAAAATTCTCATAAATAGTGAATTGATTATAAATTTATATTGGTTTATGAAATAGAAATTTATTATTTGCTCTAATTTTATGTTCTAATTTTTTATGATTTTTTATTTTTATATATGTGACGCTCCACGGTGAAAGGGACCTAACGTGTCAACGAATTGTTGGTTATGTTTAGGAAAGTTTTTGCTCATTTAAGATTCATTTTTAATTATTTATGTCAAAAACTATTTCTATTAACTATTTTATATACTTAAATAATGAATAAAAACTGTTTTTGACTTTATTTAATT
>JUFY01035141.1:2885-29020 GCA_001855655.1 Leptopilina clavipes
AATAAGCGGCTGAGGCTGCTGGCTTCTAATTTTATCTTAAAAATTTCTATAGACCTAGCAATCGCAGATGAAGTTTTTGAACGTCTCTGTAAATATTGTGTTTTCACTATTCTCCAATGACGTCCTTCGTCAATTAATTGACTTCGAGTATGTACGAAAAGGTTTTATTCTCTTGTGAGCGTGCGCCTCTTAACGTTCATTTCCGCCTGTCCAGCTACAAACTTACAGGTGTACCCTCTCGTCCGGGCGTGCTATAATGGCACAGCTAATTAGGATCCTAAATAAATCATGAATTATCATGTTATGTCAATTATCATGGTGATTAATCGACTCAATGTTCTCCTTGTTAATTAATTTCCTATTCAACATTTCTCTATATATATTTATAAATATATTTATAATCACATCATTTTTTCCATTATTGTCCTTCTTTGTTTATATTTCTTGTTTAATCACTGTCGCCCAAATTATATACTAGAATGTACAATTTATCAAAATTTTTTTTTGTATTTTTTTATTATTATCCTTGAATATTTTCAAGAAATATTAGTCAATTTTACTGATGTTAATTCTTACCCTATAAAGTTGTTTCCATATATGTGGGTAGAAATTGCACAAAAACTGCCTTGGTTTATAAACACTATTTCATTTCGGTTTTTTTTTTCAATTCTCCGATCGTTTGAAGAGCTAAATATATCAATTGCAGGATAAAGAAATAAATTAAAGGGGAATATCTATACTGTTCCGAGTAAACATGATCCTCCTTTTTTTTAATCTTATATAGAAATTACTAAGTATTGTAGTGCAGAGTGAGACTTCCCACGTTGCATACATGGCGCAAAAGTTAACTACAGAACAACTTTTTCATGACTCCCTGTCACCATCCTTCTTTGGCACTTGGCAGAAAAGGCTTGGTTCAAGAATCAAAGATGAAGCCATTTATACATCACGTTTCATCCTTTTGTTAAATACACCCAATTAAATTTATTCGAAATTTTTCGAAAAATCTATATAGTATAAAAAATACTCAAATACTCTCGCAATATTCATTCTGGAATAATTAACCTTTGATGTTCCGATGAAACATTTCCAGATTATTTTCCTAAAAACAATAGTCCAAAATTAATATAATATGGACATGGCTAATTTAAATTAATACAATTAATCATGAGAGACGAGAATTTTTCAACACGATCACGGAGAGAAGAGAGTGTTTATATATAAATGTGAGGACAAAATGTTGAAGGAGGCGCATAAAGGCGGTTGTATACCACCGTGTTCGATATTTCTTAATGGAAATTGTTTGGTGTATTTTGCCAAGTTCTGAGATAGCATGTTAGCCAGATGAACGTGAATAAGGTTAACGTCCGTGTTATTGTGCCGAGGAGCCGTCAACCGCAGAATCTTTGCGCTAACAAGGTGCCGCGCCGCGCCGTAATCGTTTTTCTGGTGGTCCTTTGGGAAGTGGTGACCGTTTCAAGTCTCTCTCTTTCTCTCTCTCCCCTGAACCAAGAATATAACGAGAAGACCATTTTTTGCGCATTAAAATATCGACTAATTGCCCCAGGTTTCTGACTCGGTTTTTCTATCCATGAAACGACGAACGTGATCGGCCAACAAGATTTCAAAAATCTTATTTGCGCTTCACCGTGCGCCCAGCATCTTTCACGAATCTTTTATATATATATATACTTATCGATAAATGATGATTTATACTCAACTCACAATGCTTATTAAAAGTATATTATAACGGTTTATTGCTCACACTTTTGGTCTTTCAAAAACATCAACTTTTTTACACGCCCTAATTATTATTATTATATATGTCTTTTCGAAAATACAGTTGATAATTAATTTCAGAAAGAAAAATCAATAATTAATAATTAAAAGTAAATTTAAAAAAATCAAAATTGTTTCGAAAGGAATAAAATTGATGCCATAAATTATTATTGGAAAAATTTTATTCTTCTTTGCAATAAATTTCTCTCTCTCTCTCTCTCTCTCTCTGATATGGAAATAATTAAAATTGCGTCTTGAATTTAAAATTCCATTGTACGTGTTTAAAAGTTATACACCTGCTTGATGTACAGGTAAGTTTGTTAATGTCCTCGGAATTGATTCAATGTTGATTTGTTTATTCCCTGAGAGCAATTTGGATGAGGAAAAGAACAGTTGTTTAATTAGCGGTACAGGCTACTCGGGAGAGTGCTTCATTGAAAGCAGCCTCTCCGCACCCTAGTAATCATGTCTAATGAGCTCATTCCGTGCTGTCGCCGTGTCGGACGTCCACACTTTGAGGTATTTTATATCACCTCACCTCCATCATCAGTCTCTTCTTCTCCTAATTTTATCGGTTTTTACGCCTTTGATGTCTAGCGTTTTGTAACCTTGAGCTAAATGACAATCGAGATTCCAAAAACTTTCTTTTCGCAACCGTCTCTCTCTCTCTTACTTTATTTTCATTTCTTCATTTTCAAGAAGATGGATTTCTTTATCGTATAAGCCAAGACAATTATAGACTTGCAATTTATTATCATCCTTATTCTTTTTTCGAATTTTCTCTTCAAAATTCCAAAGAAGATTTTCCCTTTTTATGAAAAGTATTTATTAAAACTGTTAAATTATAATTTCCAGAAGGATCTTTTGAAACCTTTTGGGAATATTTTTGATGAACGTTAATTAGAAATATTCCACATTCCGAAAATTGCATATTTAGAATTTTAGGAAATATTTCAGGAAACAATTTTTTCAGTCTTTTAGAATAAAAGTTTAAAAACATATGAGCAAAATAATTTCAATAGGCAAATTTCTAAAAGAACATTTTTCGAGTTTTTAGTATTTTTGTTTTATTAGGAAATTCCCAAATAATGAAATATTTGAAGGTACTACAATGCCCCCCTAAACCACACTGAAAAAAAAATTTATTTGATTCAAATAATGAATTACTTGTCTATTATCAAATAAATATTTACTTGAACCAAATAATTTTTATTTAAATCAAATAAACTGTAATTGAATCAATAATTTCTGTATTTGAGTCAAATACCATTCAATTGACTCAAATAAAATTCATTTGATGCAAATAAATATTTATTTGATAATAGTCAAGTAATTCATTATTTGAATCAAATAAATTTTTTTTCAGTGCAATCATTCCCTTTGGAAGAAAAGGTGATTTGTTTATAAAATGATAAAGATAATAATATATATATATATGTAATATTATAATTATAATATACATACAATATTATAATTATAATATACATACAATATTATAATTATAATATTATATATAAATATATATTTTCATTTTTAATATAGAAATATTTCGTTAAAATTTTCGAAAATATTGCAATCTTGTTTAACAGAAGAAATGTGAAAAAGAAAAATTGTTTTGCATCTTTGAAATGCATGTTTGAAAAAAAAATTGTTCATTAGAAGCGTGAGCGCGCGTATAATACTGAATGGACATGAATCGAAGTATCGGGGATACATACCAAAAGAACAGTGGCTACCTTCCAATTAGGGGCCTCTCTTTTAAGTAATCATTCTGTCCTTCTTAAACTCAATCTTGACTTAACCGCGGTGTCTTCCTCTTTCTCTTGTATAAATTAGTCCCAACCGCCACATAATGGCGTGTCGATGCGCTACTGTCCCCAGATAGCGTCGCCTTTTTCGCTTTTTCTCTCGTGCGCAGCCACCTTTCCTCCAACCCGCGCCATTCCCTTTCCCACTATATATATTGCCACTCCTCTCTCTCTCTCTCTTTCTCAACCTCCCCCTATCTCTTTGTCCCTCATTTTACCTCTCTTTCCATCACCTTGTTAAACCCTTTCACTATATCTTCTTTCTTCATGTTTAGCTACCATAGTCTCTCTCTCGTTTCACCGTGCAGTCGTCAGTCTGGGCCGCTTAATTTACGACCAATTAATTTGGATAAACTGAATGGGGTCCCTATTTTTGATGCACGCGTTAACTGTGGATTTTTTTTCAGTGAAACTCCCTTCTTCCCCCACCCCTTCTATCCTTGTTTGATTATCCTTCACCCTTTTTTTGATCTACAGGTCTAGTAGTTGTTTCTATTTTTTTTTGCGGCACGTTCTGTTTGCTAATATGAATCTCTTGTGATTCAATGATTTGCATATATTTTTCATCTGTTGAAAAAAATTTCAGACGATGATGGCAATTTATTGGTAAATTTTATTATTTTATTATTAATATTAATAATTTTATTATTATTAATAATATATATTTTTAATAATGAAATTATTTACAATTTTTAAATTGATAATTTGTAAATTTTATTATTAATAGTAGGTAAAACTATTTATTATACTATTAATAACAAAATTATTTACCATACAATTGAAACAAAACGAAGTAATTTCAAAGCGTCCCCACTCTTATACTCCACCCACTCCATCTCGTTCACGAGCGAATTTTCATGCCATCTAGACGGAAATTTACAGAATTACATTGATAATTTTGGCGCGAAATTCAAATCTAATGAAAGAAAAAAGCAAAAAACTATAAGTATTTGTCTAAAATTTGTCTCTTGGACTAAAATTTGTCCAATATGGGAAAGAATTTCTTCAATACAAAAAATTCTAGCAATACCATAGTGAAAAAATTCCCTTCCCAAATTTTATGTACATGTATATATTTTCATAAAGAAACGATTCTTAAAAAATTCACCCCTTTTACAGCGCAAGTTTCATTAAACTTACAGCGTATATAAAAACTCAATTAGTCGCATCGACAAATTAATTCCGTATGTTTCAAAGATAAAACGTACATATTTACTGCTTATTTAAAAAGCATATTTCCCACAGTGTTGTAATTAAGTGAAATATTGATTCATGGTATTCCGAGTTTTTTTCTCTCTTTTTCTCTTATTCGTGCAAAGAAACAGAAAAGACAGACACACACACACACACCCTCCTGTATGCGCAACAAACTGAAATCGAGTGCTGCTGAATCACGAAAAGAGCGCGCACTCTTTTTCTTATGAGCGCACCACTTTAAAAAGTCATCACTGTCGAATCGTGTGAACGTTACCTGAACCTGACGAATCTCTGATAACAAAAAACATCATCTCACACGTAGAAGGAGACTTTGGATGTATCTCTGGCGTTTAAGAGATCCTGCCGTGCATTTAACGACCTTTCGTCGAACTCTCAAAGCTACTATGTACTGTTGTATAGTATGTATATATATATATATATATAGTATATAGTATAAAGAGACGTGCACAGCGATGAGTTTTCAAAGCTCCCTGTGTACAATGTCGAGGCGGCTATTTGGTATTCCGCGCTCGTACCCTCGCATAATTGGCCGCCAACTACCGACGCTCCTCCGGGTATCGCAAAGACAAGAAATTATTCTTTAATTAATTGTCAGCGTTCGTATGTGGCCCCCGTTCACTCGTATTTGTGTTTATACATTGCAATTATATGTTGGCCGTTTAACTGTTAAAAGCTACATTCACATAATATTATATATGATGATGCTTAACGATAATATTCCGCAACAAATAATTTCTCAAATTTTCCTACAGACAAACTTTCTCTAACTTTGCAGAAATTTTTCTCACAAAGCACTGCGAAATATTCCATGTTCATATTCCCTTAACTTTACTGGAATATTTTCTGTAAACATTCATAAAATATTTCAAAGAAAAAATTAAGAAAAAATTCTAAATTTTCGTTTTTTAAATATTCCAATTTATATTGCGGGAATATTTCGGATGGAATATTGAGAGTACCGAAGAAATATTCCGAAAATGTTTGTAGCTCTCAATTTTAAAAAATTCTATTCGCATATTTTTAGAATATTTTACGTGCTGAATATTGGGAATATATAGAATAAATATTCCGAAAATATTTTAAAACTCATAGCATTAAAATACATAATTCACATTTCTGGAATATTTCGAGTGAAATATATGAAATACAGCAAAAAAGTCTTGATGTATCTTCAAAATATTACACTCCTATTCTTGAGGGAATATTCCTCCTGTAATATTATGTAATATTTCAAGAGGAATATTATGTAATATTTTAAGAGAATTCAAAAAAATTCAAGAATATTCCTCTTGAAATATTATGTAATATTTCAAGAGAATTCAAAAAAATTCAAGAATATTCCAAGAGAAATATTATGTAATATTCCAAGAGGAATATTATGTAATATTCCAAGAGGAATATTATGTAATATTCCAAGAGGAATATTGTGTAATATTCCAAGAGGAATATTGTGTAATATTCCAAGAGGAATATTGTGTAATATTCCAAGAGGAGTATTATGGAATATTCCAAGAGGAATATTATAGAATATTTCAAGAGGAATATTATAGAATATTTCAAGAGGAATATTATGCAATATTCCAAGAGAAATATTATGGAATATTCCAAGAGGAATATTATGTAATATTCCAAGAGGAATTTTGTGTAATATTCCAAGAGGAGTATTATGGAATATTCCAAGAATATTATAAAATATTTCAAGAGGAATATTATGAGTAAAAATTAGAAATATATTTGGGAAATATTTTTAAAAATCTCAAATTATTTTTAAATAATAGGAATTTTTCTATTGTTTGAAAATAATGTTTTGCGGATTCAATTAGAGGTGTCTAATTTCAATTGCGTTTTTAACGGGATACAATTGTTTTTCGCACATATAATGACACCGGAACAATCAATGAAAAAGATATATAAGATTTCCCAGACAAGTCGTCTAGAAATTCCAAGGCTTTTGAACTCGTTTTTTTCATTTTTTTTTTTAACAAAAACGGAGAAATAAGTGGACTTTGTGGGACACTATTTTATCCTAAGTAGACACTGATGAGACGGATCGCGTTCAAAAGAAAAAGGAACATATAGAGACTATACTCTTGAGTTTGTACTAAATCTGCGTTCCTTAGCTATCTCATTAACAGTGATTATTCATGAGAAAACATTACTGTCACGAAAAAGTGAATTACAATTTGTTAAATTTACATGATAATTAATTTACACTAATCATATATATTTCTGCATATAATGTGTCAGTAAAGTTGATTTATAATTACCATTTTTTCTCTTTCCAACGTTGCATTTGTAATTAAGTGATGGAAAATTATTTTGTTTATTAAGATTTCTCCATTAGTCGAAAAAGAAATCATTTACCTAACGGATTTTCAATAAATAAGTGGCAAAGACATAACAATTTTTTCTTTTCGATTTACGAGTAACCGAAATGAAAAACTGGTTTTATAGATTCATGAAAAAAAATTACAATAAAATGTTTATAATTTGTAATAAAAGAAAATAACTTTCATTTTTTACAAAATTATTATATATATGAATACATAATATAGTAAATAGTTATTTTGCAAAATTATGGAAATATTTATACGAATAATATAATAATATAGAAATATAATTATGTATAATTAAAATAAAAAATATACTTATATAATTAAAATTAAAAATATAATTTTGATAAAAATATCCAAACCTTAAAACCTTTTTCCTGCAACATTCCTCTCCAAAGTTGTTCTCGATTGATAAATTGGGATGAATTCTTGCTGCACTGATATTTTTCTATTTACACTTTTCACCACCGATTGCGATTTTTAAAATATTCGAACACTCCAGGAACAATATATTTCTTCTCACCTAAGAAAATATTATTTTGTGAATTATTCTTTGAAAAAAAATTACAAAAACAATAAACAATAAAAAAAATAACAATAAAATTAAATAATAATAATAATAATAATAATAATAATATTAATAATAATAACAAAAAATAATAAAACAATACAGAAATAAATTATTAATTTTAAAAAATAAAATCTAATTCTAATATATTATATGTATATTTTAAATAGTGAATTTTTCAATAAATATTTGCGTTTTCACTTTTAAATTTATACGTACGGTAATTAATTGAACACGTTTAAACAGGATGAATCCCAAATTGCAACTGATGAGGTGAAAATAAATTTTATACGAATAAAATTTTAATCTGACTGTTATTGTGACTTTCAGTTTCAGACATAACGGTCCCTTATTATATTAATGTAAACATACCTCTCGGTGCGCACAGACAATTACAATAAGAGTTGTCCTCAATGCTTATAAAAATATAAACACAATATTGTAAATAATAGCATTTCATTTAAATAGTTTCCTTTGACCTTCCAAACCTAATTCAATATATTGCAATATTTATTCTTAAAATTCAGTACACTAAGTTCCAAAAATTTTATTCCATATTTTTAAATATTTAAAATATTTAATCTAGTTCAATCAGTTTAATTAATTCAATTGATTAAAATAATTTAAATAATTTAATTAATTCAATTGATTAAAATAATTTAAATAATTTAATTAATTCAATTGATTAAATTAATTTAATTAAACAATTAATAGTCTCAAATACAGAATAATTTTTTTATTTTCTATGGTAGAATAATTTTACAGGGCAAAAAAGTGATTCGACAATAATAAAAAAAAAAAATTGTGTCTTTGATTAAAAAAATATATTTTTCAAGATTATTTTATTTTGAGGGAGAAAGAGGGAAAAATTTTTTTTTGCAATTAATTTATATCAAAGTGGCAAATTTTAGGAGTTATAAGTTAATCAAAAATTATATTCAATGTTACATTTTACACTGTGTTTAAAAACATAAAAAATAATTTTCTGTCTCCAAAGATGATAATATCTGATAAAAGATATATATCCTGTAAGATAGAATTTTTTATGTAGCTATTGCACAAGTGAGTTGTTGAAACGTGTTATTCCTTTATCAACTCGAGATCTTACATTTAAATTCGAGATTATTATCACATTAAAGCAAACGTTTAAGTTGATGTTGAAAAATCGGTTTATGTTATCTGTCGTAAAGTTCACCTCTAATTTATTAATCCATTGCAAATAAAGGAATGTAAACTGCGGGATTCTTTTTCTCAGAAACTATTAAAGTATACAATATACTTTTTCATTTCAATTTTTATAAACAATACATAGAAATTCTTTTTTCCAAAAACAATTCATTTTTTTTTAAATAGTTCCTTGAGTTATTAGTTATCTATATTTTTTTAGGTTTAAAAATGGACAAATCGGGGAAAATATTACAGAAATAAGAAAAGAAGAGAAAATGATTTTGGATATTTAGTATAGAAAAAGAAAAAAATTTTTAAATCAAAAATTAAATTCCATTCAATGGTTTTATGTCATGAATCAAAATGAAATTAACGATCGCTGAGCTTAATCGTATTTTGATAAGGATAATTATACTAATTTTATTACGCCCGAGTCGCCATAAAATATTCTTTTAATAAAATATCGAGGTAGCGGCAATTTTTCTCGAGGCCTTCTCGGCGCGTTCATCAAAGCGATGAAAAGGTTCGCTCCTAATAAAGTTGGAAAGTTAATGCTGTAGGCAGGTTTTTGTCGAAAATGGAAGAGATGACCGGGAGGACCACAGTAGAGTGTTCGGTAGGTAATTAAAAATATGTTAATTTGCCGCAACTGCTAATTGGTTTTTGACTAAATTTTTAATTAAGTCTTAAAGATGATTGGGGCGGCGGCACACTGATTTATCGAAAACTGTGCCTGCTCCTCCCCCCACCCCACCCCCTTCCCTTATTAGCTAATTATAAATAAAATATCTCAATATACGTGTTGAATTTTACTCTTTCTCTGTTCAATATCATTAATGAATATTGACCAAAGTAAAACATGCTTATTTTAACGTTGGCAAAAAAGAAATTAGCCTCGTTTCATTCTTGAAATTGCAAACAAAAAAAATAAATTCCTGAAAAAAAGTGATCATATTTTAATTAGATGATAATTAATAATATAGTTTTTAATACCAAATAGTTATTAATCTAACTACAATATTAATTCAATTTAACATAATTACTTCAAATCATCATAAAAAGTCACAATAGAATAATTATTATTTTATGATTTTTAATATTCGAAATTAAAAATTCAATTATTAATTTCGAAAATTGGAATAAATGTCATTACAAAGAAACAAGAGAGAGTTAAATATTGAAATCACTTTTATTTCACTATAACATCATTCCATGGATAAATTATCAGTTTACATTTATACAGAGCTTGCAGGAAAAGGCTTATATTTTCATAAATTTTTTTTTTTTTATTATTATTATTTTTAAGTTTTCCTGCAATTTGTATTTTGTCTGTTCTTTTTTAATCATCATACATGTAGATACATAATTTACATATCTGTTTTTCCCTCACGCACACATACACACATATATATACACGAAAAAAAAAATTGATACAGGATGTTTTGTTTTTCGAATTTGTAATGACTGTGTAAAATATATTTTCCTTTGAACGAGAGCGCATTTTGGTTAAATTTTTTCAACAGAGGAAAAAAAATATATTTGGATATTATTCTTTCGAAAGGAAAATATAACATATGGAAGTCAACAAATAGGAAAATTGGAAATTGTGTTCGCAATAATAATTCGCACCCTGTAAATAATAATCTATATACTATTTTAATCAGCGTAGAGACAATTATTTACATATGTACATTTTACATGTACTTTGCATTAGAGATCAAGCGCAAATGCTTTTTTTTTGTTTTGTAAATGCTTTCATGATCATTACTATTTTTTTCGATTTTTGAATTTTGATATTTTTTTATTATTATTTGAGAGAAAAAAGATTTTGAACCCGCGCGAACGTTTGGTGAACGGTGAAATAAAGACCAGGGAAAAAAAAGAATTTAAATCTATTTCAATTGTATGGCGATAAATTTTGCGTGAAACAATTTAAGTCCTAATATTTTGTGCACCCTGAAACATGTGTGCGGGACTGTCCAATCGACCAAGGCGACGTAAATACTTTCTCATCGAACACAGCTGGTCTTATGGAAGTCCAAGTCTGTGGAAGTCATTACTCGTTAGACTGCATTCGTTAACCAGGACATTAAAAACCGTATTAAAGTCACATGCAGGTATCATAAAAGACCATTTTAGTGTGTAGAATAAAAAAAAAGAAACAAATTCGTTCGACTCGTTTTTCATTTTTTTTTCTTGTTGCTTTTCAGTCTCTTTGGGCATACATTATTATAGTGGAGTTTTTTTTTTTAATACGGACGATTGGAAATTAAAAAAAAAAAAATAGTAGGTGGCTAATCACCATTTAGAAATTCATTTAATAGTGTCTGAAGATCGCAAAGGAAGCGTAAAGCAATTGCCATTAATGCTTTCTCTTATAATATTAAATATTCATATATATATATATATGTTTATAATTTGGAGAAAAATTTATTATGAAAAAATCCCACTTTCTCTCCTTATGGATTGAAAAAGAAGAATAAAAATTTATTCCTTCCGCATCACTATATGCAGTTCATAAATTGATAAAACTGCTCATTTGATAATCATAAATTGAAGAAAGTGGCAATTCAGTAATAATATTAACATATAACCAAAAAGCAAATTACAAAACCCGTTTTTGCCATTTTCTCAAAGCGGTACTTCAGACTAATGGTAAAATAAAATTAATTGCTTGACTTAAACGCAAGTTTGACTGATTTTCAGTTCGAAAAATGTTTCTTTTCTGAATTTATTTCGTATACAGTTAACTGGTCTATAAACTGTGAGCGCATGCGCCAAAGTGGGGATAATGAGAGCGAGAGAGAAATCACAGTCGTTCCTTCTCACTCTCATTGCCCCCACTCGGCGCATGCGTTCCCCTTCTTCTCAACTATGCGATGTGAATAAAAAAAAACTTTTTGTTTCAATACATGCGTTAAAGCCCAACAAAAATTTTCCAATTAAAAAAGAAAACAATTGAAAATAATTCAAAATGTTAAAAATTTTTAAATGTCAATTAGATTATTTTTTTCCGCATAGCCAAAAAAGGAAAATTCAAAAAATAATCTATCGGATATGTCAAAACTCCACTTAGAAAAAAATTATCACGAACTATATGTGTAGCCTCGAAAATTAATAAGTAATTTTATATATTATCACGTTTGTTTGTTTTTTTTTGTTTTTTTGTATCAGGTTCAAACCTTATTTATCTGAAGGTCTATGGACCTTAATTCTCAAGGTCTGTGTCCAGGAGGACCCATAAACATGGCTGCTGCAGCTGCTGCATGCGAATGCCTTGCCATAGCTGCCGCTATGAATGGTGGAACTCCCGGTGTTCCCGGAGGAACAACACCCGAAAACATCAGTCCCGAACCAAAACTCGGATGCAAAAGTGGCCTCGCCGATAGCCTCAATTTTTCAATTTCCGCCTCCTGCAATCGTTTCGCTTTTGCCCTTCTATTTTGAAACCATATCTTCACCTGAAAATGGAAAATTTCCAAAATATTATTTTTCTATACAAGAATTTTTTTTTTGTATTATAATTGAAAAGCAATTAAAGAAAAATTTCACCTTCTCAGACTGTGACAATATCTTTGGAATTAGAAGGGAAAATTATTTTCTCCTTATTTACAATTTCTGCAAAAAGACAAGCGAATAAAATAAATAAAAATGAAAAGCAATGAAACAATTTTTTTTTCACCTTCTGTATAATAATTTATAAATTTGAAAATTTTTATACATTAATCGTATACAGTGAGAAACTATTAGCATTTCATAATATTTTTTTCCGATTTCAAATACTGATATTGCTAATTTTCTAAAACTGGAAACCAGTAAATTAGTCGTCGTAGTAATTAGTGTATAAAGTAAAGTGAACCACACTAATGAAAAAAGCCTTTTAAGCAGTATAATATCTTTAATCCAATTTACATTCAATCAAATGTAAATTAAATTAGTTCCTGGGTGAATAATAATATATTAAGATACAAATTCGTCAGATGTTTAATATATTCTAAACCTGGATTTGTAAATTTGCTGAAAATGTTTTTAAGATTATAAATAAGAGAGAAAAGTTTCGTACTGGAAGAATATTTAATAATTAATATAAATACGATTTTAAGTGTAGCCTACAGCAAAACATATCAAATTGCGAAAAGAGGCGACAATTAATTTCAATTTTGATAGAGTTGCAATTCGAATTTATATTTCCTTAAAAGTAAACTATAAATGAAAACTGTGATGAACGGGAAAAATATTGTATATTAGTTTCATGCAACTTTCCACTTATTTCAATTAGAACTTGTGGTATTAGTATAAAATATGCGTTTAGTAAAGAAATAATCAAATTATTATGCATATGTAATGATCTCCATGCACTGTAACATATAAATAAGATCTCTGCTTACTGAGTCTTTGAGATAATTTTCCAACAATTTATATGAAATGGCAACTTTACTGATTTTACGTTTATCAGCAATGTCAATTTAGTTTCAAGATACTCTTAATCATTATCATTTTTCAACACTAATAAGTACAAAATTATACGAAAAGTCGAAGGGCATTTTCGAGTCTTATCGATTAATTATCAAAACTGTCGCGCTTAATTTGACAACAAAAATTTACATATACATATCTCCAAGTAGTTTAAAATATCAGTTTGTAAAAGTTAATAAACAAAAAAGATTACCAATTTTCCTTTTTTTTTAATTTTATACTACATTTTTACTTTTCTTATTATTATTTTTTTTTTTTTAATTTGGAAAATTGGAAACAATTCGAAAAAAATGAAAGTTTTAACAATGACATATTATTTGATTAATTAATTTATAATTGCTTTTTTAATTAACAACTCTAATGGCTCTTTAATTTTCTTATTTGGGGATTTCCGTGATTATAATTATCATACAAATTATAATTAGTTGATATATTATCATTTGGGAAATTTCCTTTTTTATGGGAAAGGCAATTATAAAAAGTATTTAGGAAAAAAGATAATCTTTTGTGAAAATTAAAAATGATTTAAAATTGAAACAAAATCGTGAGAATATTTAACAAATTGGTAAACTAATCTAAAAAATAATTTCGTCCAATTTGAAAATCATTAAGATATAATCAGATTCAGGAAAGAATTCTGGAATAAGGTTTTTTTATCTCATGATAAATTATTTTTTTTTTTTTTGCTTTTGATTGTAAAAAATTTGTAATTTTTCGTATCAGGTACAATGGAGGTGAGATATAATGGAGGAAACATGCGTGGACCAGAGAAATCAATAACCGTACTTGACCAATGAACTAAAGATTTCAAAGCCAACACCATTTTCTCTAATTCGAATTTCTATTGGAATAATTTAATTAAATCAACTGAAATTAAATTTAACATAAATTTCTTGAATTCTCCTAAATATTCTATTATATTCTATTTTATTCTATTATATTCTATTATATTCTATAATTAAGATATTTCAATGGAATATTTTTAGAATATTCTCTAGAATAGAATATATTATAAATATTTTTAACAGAATAAAAATACTTTAAGGTGAAAAAAAATTATAATTATAAACTTTTATTGATAATAAAAAAAAAAGAATTATGTATTCAGATTTGATTAGTATAAATTTCAATCGGTGGAAAATTTTTTCCCTTTCGAGACAATTTTTAAAATCGAATTTATTATAAAATCTGATGTTAATTTTTTCTAATTACAATCAGTGGAAAGTTTTACTAATTCCGCGACATTCTCTTCAAGAATAAATTTCAACTCGTATATTTGAAACATTTAGAACTTCTAATGGATGCCAAATTAATATTCATTAAAATTTTATTTGGAGGGAATCACGAATTAGAATTTAACCTTTCTGGCTTGCAATGAATAGTGTTAAGCGAGGTTGAGGGGGGAAAGAAGAAGTGCGAGGGGGAGGGGGTCAAGCAAGGTGATTACAGTTTATCTAAGCAAATGAATGCAAGCTTAATTTCGTTTGATGCATTGTAATGTGTTTGCAAACTGTCTTCTTGCACGCTATACATTTTACAATTCTAGAGAATTGTAAATAAGAAAAAAACAAATAATAATTAAACAATTAAAACAAATTTTTTTTTTTTTGGTGGGGAAAAATAAATAAACAATAAAAATTATACCTGTGTTTCAGTGAGGTGAAGCGAAGAGGAAAATTCCGCCCTCTCTGCTATCGTTAGATATTGTTTCTCGCGAAATTTTTTTTCCAACGAAAGCAGCTGTTGCGTTGTAAAAGGTGTTCTTGGTTTTCGATTCGGTTTATGCTTTCTTAAGGTACATCTCACTGGTCCGGGTCCTGGACCTGGCAATCTTAAATCACCTGGAAAAAAAATTCACTTTTATTAATTACAATAATTAATAATTAACTGAATAATTAATTAATTTTTAATTTTGCAATTTCTTCTTTAAAATTTTACAACATTCAATGAATAAAAGATTTACTTTAAAAAAAAAAAATCGAAGAAAATTTCTTCAAAAATTAAAATTATAAAAAAAAATAAAAATTCCACAACGAATGTTGATTATTAAAATTATGTAAACTTCCTGTGTTTAATTCAAATTATCGACTATTTCATGTTGAATTTTTTAAAAAGGAATCACGTCACAAATAGAAGTCGAGGGCAAGATGTTTTGCAACTATAATTAATTATGCAATAATTCGACAAAACACTGAGTTGATAGTCAAAATTTTCATATATATGCATAATATGTAAGAATTCTAACTCACAATAACTTGTCTGTCGAATTATAAACACAGAATAATTTACAAATCGTTTTATATTTAAATTTTTCTTTAAAGGAAATAATAAGCGAAAAGAAAAAAAAACAATCGAAAAATCAAATTTAAATTACGTTCAAATCAAAAATGAAAGTAATAAAGAAATTAAAGTGGAATATAAACAATTTAATTTACTGCGTCTTAATGATTTCTGTCACTTCCGTTTTAAGAGGTATAATCGGGTAATCAGACATAATTATATCAATCAAACTGGAATTTGTATCGTTTTCTGATGGGTCGAAAATTGGTACAAGAAAACATGGTTGACATATGTATATACATATGTGTGTGTGTGTGCAGATATATGTCTCCTTATGTTGCTTAGAAAGTGCATAGTCTCTCGTTTAAGAATGGACAGTAAAGAAAGTGAAAACACCCAATACGGAATTTATTTCCATTTACATTTGCACAGCGGATACCTGCTAATGAGCAGCATACACATTGGGCAATAGAGATTAAGCTCTTTTTTTTTTTTAATTCTTATGGTATTCCAGGATTTTCAATTGACTCTTTTGAAAGTATCATCGGGTCATCGACTATATTTCATTATCCACCATTACTTATTGACATTTAAGGAATCGACTTTTGTCCATTTTACATTCTAATAAATAAATACAGCGACCATTAGCCAACTCTCGAAACATATTAGAAAATTTACATTACACGGGAAATCTCACTTTTAGTTACAAATAATTTCATGACAATGTTCGAAAAATTATTTTTCCTTCCTACACTGAAAAAAAATTTATTTGATTCAAATAACCGATTACTTGTCTATTATCAAATAAATATTTATTTGTATCAAACAAATATTTATTTGTATCAAATAAAATTTAATTTAGTCAATTAAATGATATATTTGATTCAAATACAGAAATTATTGATTCAATTATAGTTTATTTCATTTAAATAAAAATTATTTGGTTCAAGTAAATATTTATTTGATAATAGAGAAGTAATCGGTTAGTTGAATCAAATTTTTTTTCAGTGTATATAATTTATAATATTTATTTCATTTTATATTTTTAGTAAAAAAACCAATTTATTGTAAAAAAATAAAAATATTTTTTTCCGTTTGACAAATAATGGGACAGTGTCAAATTTAACAAGACAGAAAATTAGTTTATAACAATAAAAAAAATATTCCTTGATAAATAATAAAATAGATATATAAAATATAAATAATTACTACTTATAGAAAATGTGTAAACAAATAAATAAATTCTGTTAAATGAAGAAGTTAATGACAATATTATTTATATGTATAGAATTTGAATGATAATTATAATATTAATTGTAAATAATTAGTTATTATAAAACTATAATTGTAATATTAATTTTATTGATTGCGGTATTAATTTTATTAATACTCGCATTAATGATTCAATCTGTGAGATAGTAATCGAAGAATTTCTTCTGCACTCAATTTAATGTAAAAATTGTTTATTTATTCAAAAGAAGAAAAAAAAAACTTTTTAAATGAAACAAGTTTAGAACAAATTTTTATGTTGATGAAATTGTCGTAAAATTTTTATATCCTACGGAATCTGGTATTAATTATACTCGAATGTTATATTAATTTTATAAAACAAACTCTCTTTGAGTTATACGAAAGATATATATTTTCACCGACGGTGAGAAATAAGTTCCTCGAGTTCTCGCAACTTTTCAAAAATAGAATATTTTCTATGCAATATTTTTATACTTTTAAAAGAAAATTCGTTTGAAAAATGTTCCCAAACGAATTTTCATTTTTAAGAAAAAATGTTTCTCTAAACTGAAAATATTTTCTTATTTGAAAAAGATAAAAAAAGGAGAGAAATGATAAAAAAAACGTTTAATTGCCTGATGTGTTGAATTCGTTAACATAAATAAAAAATTAAATTAATTATTGCAAACAAGTCAAAAATATAAAAGCAAAAAGAAACAATCTCATCGTTTAATTTAATTAACAAAAAATTGATGCAGATTTATAAATATTAATTTTTAATTAAAAAAAAATTTAGTTTCGTTTATTATTTTTCTTTTTCGCCTCTGAAAAAAGTGGGCCGGGTTTCTCTTTTGGAAGAGGATATAGACGCAAATAAAACTGCTTTGATCAAAATGAACGTTGCATTTCACGTGATTTGAATCTGTTCACGCCCTGTGCAGTGATTTATAGAACCTTTCACATTCGGTTCCTATTTCGCAAAACCTTTCTCACAAATGCAATATTTCTAAATAAAAAAGAAGAAAAAAAAATAGAAAAAAAACATTTTTCTATTAAAAGTCGATAAATTTCTCAGCGAAGCATATAAAAGCATACACAAGGCATTCAAAATCGATTCAAAGGCAAATAATTTAAATATCGGCGCAAATATTATAATACATTAATTAATATTCATTTTTTTTTCGTTTAAGCTTCCAAACTTATAAAAAAATGATTCCTTTTAAACTATTAGTCAAGCATCATTTAAATCTCAAATATTAAGAATTTTGAAATTTCTTCTCTATATTGCTATAGGTACTAAATAATTATAATCATTAATGAATTTTGTCATTCTAATTCGAAATTTATTGTTTTAGATAATCTGATATGGGTATTATTAATTTAGTTTCCTGTTTGTGTAATATTAAAGCGTTAAATAAATTTTTCATATTATAGTAAATCGTGAAAAGAAGCTAATTAAAATGATCATATTCACCTGGAGGGTATCTCCTCTCAATTTACACATAACTATATATTATTCTTTATGGCCGATAGGGCGAGGATGAAATTGATCGATAAATTTTTAACTGTCCAAGGAGAACTTGTGAGCCGTTAACGAATTAATGATATTATATTATATTTGCGCGCATTCCATAAAAATAATTATTACACATAACATTAGGTCACTTCCAACAGACGGTATAAATAAATATATATTCCAATTTCAAGAAACAATCGTTGACAATCGCCACGATGTCATTTAATATCCGAACTAATAAATTAAAACCGGCATATGCTCCAATTAAGAGATTTTTTCCATTTTAAAATGAAAGTTTACAGGATTAAAAAGTAAAATTTATTTCCTTCATTAATTTATACTGATTGTGAGTTCTTATTGTTACAGTCTTTTTTTTATCGTTGATATCGTTGATATCGTTTTATCGTTGTACGATTATTTATAATTAAAAGTGTACAACTATTTTACATAATCGTTTACTAGAAATAAAAAATAATACTAAATACTAGTGGAAGAAATAATTCTTAAAATAGGCACAATCCTGTTTCATTAAATTTGAATTTCGCGCCATTATATTTCTCCATGTTTCCGCCTAGATGGCATGAAAATTCGCTCGCTAATAAGAAGAAGTAGACGAAGTATATAAGAGTTCAACTAAAAAAATTCCAACAATACAAATTTTAAATATGAATATCTTGTAAAGGTTAATTCAACAAAATAGTAAAAATAATGATTAATTATAGATTAAAAAATTTTTTTGCAAAACAATAAATCGGTCACTGCCAAACTGAAATATTCAGAAAAATGGAATCTTCAATTTTCAATCTATAAAAGAAATCAATCCAAAGGTGAAAATTTCCTATAATATATCTAAGCGGAAAAAGTCGATTTCTTAAAATTTGAGAGACAGGAGGAAAAAAAAAGTTGATTCCATGATTTACAATGGGATTCACACCACGTGCGTTTTAAACTGATGTTGCACACCACTTTCATCGCGTCACGTATAACTTAACACGTGCGATTCTCCAAGTAGTATATACCTAAAGGGTTTTAAAACTCCCCATATGTTTTTCTGGAAAAAAAGGGTACCCCTGTGCCCTCCCCCCCACCCTCTTCTTTTCCTATGGACATGGATCTTTGTGAAGAGCGCGCATAGCAAACTCATGGAGCGAAAATACGAATACGATCGTAATGAGAAACTTGTGGGTATCATTCCAAGAAAGAAATCTCCGCGCGTCCTTTACGGGATTCTCGACGCATAAAGTCCAACAAGGAATCCGTAGCCGCGAACCTGTCCGCAAGTACCAAGTCTCTCCCTACTTCTTGAGGTCTAACATAAGTCTGGTGTGGTCGTACACACCAAGCATGATAGAGTCATACATAACTCAGGACATCCATAATGCAATTCACCAGCACCGTAAAAACTGATTCTTGTTAGTTTGACTTAGCACGCACCGCGAACTTATATATTATTCTGATTTCATTTCAAACCAATCGCAATTCAAAGACTTCTTCTTTTCTTTCATTGGAACAATTGTTTTACTTCTTAGTATTTGAAAAAGTGGCCAATAAAAATTAAGTACCAATTAGAAAACTCAGAGGACCTTAAGGGAGACATGTTATCCAATATGGATTTTCATTTGTAGGGAAAAAATTTCCTTCTTTCTTCTATAAAATAATGTGAGAAATTTTTGTAAGGGAATATAGAATCGTATAATAATACGATTCTATATAAACAATCTTGTTTTCATTAAATTTGAATTTCGCGCCATTCTAATTCACCAAATTTCCGTCCAGATGGCATGAAAATTCGCTCATAAATAAGGTGAAGTGGATAAATCAGTAAAATAAGTAAAAAATATTCCAGTAATAAATTTAAGACTGAAATTTCTTATACCCAGAGGGAAAAATTAACCTTCGAAGATTATTAAAAATACTAGAGATTATAATCGGTGTGTAATTATAATACAATGTGACAATTTCAAACTTTCTTATTTAAAAATTTCTAATAATTGACGTGCGCACGCTTATCTAAGTTATAATTATGAATCATTAGTGGTATTTAATTTCTTCCCATTATAATATACTTGATGTAAGTAATTCATTAGTGGGAAAAAAGTTAATTATTTACTAAGTTAATTATTTATGGAAAAATTATTTTTCCACAAATTAAATACTACAAAGTTCCGGAGTAAACTTGTTTTGTGTGGTGTGCTACTGTAATTGTGAAATATATGTGATTTTAAAGACAAGACTAAACTATTTTTTTTTTAGAAACAAAAACCCATAGTATATAGTTGATGGGAAAAAAAGGTGTAATAGGCTGTCTGAAGGAATTCGTCCTTCAATTCAGTATCAATGTGTTCATTCACTATGGGTTTACTCACAAACCCTAATTGTCCAATTAGGTAGCCATTCTCGTGGGTATGCAGTCACGTCGACAGGCCAAAAACATTTTTGATCGATTGACCAGTCAATTTACGTCAAATGTTTTCCGAAACACAATTTTCTTGTCATTAAAGAATTTTTTTTCCCACATCAGACGCCGTTATTTTATCAAATTTGAGTCAATTTTAGAGGCAGAGAAAAAGTTTACCGGGTGAATAAATCGCTAAAATGTAATAACGTACCATTAAAAATTTTTTCCTTTTTTGAATTTAAAAAAAAAATTATTTATTCATTTCTCGAGTTAAAAGTATATCTTATTTTAAGATACGGCTAAAGTTTAGCATCGAAAGTATTTTAGTTTTAATTCAGACCCATTTTGGTCTTAATTTAAAAGTTGCTGCGATCATGAATTCAGGTGAGAAAAATAAATTAAAAATTTGTTTAGAAAAATTTAATGAAAATTTTAAGAAATGTCTTAAAATTATTGCAAGTAAAATAAGATTTCCTTCTTCCCTTAAAATTAAATTTCTATACTTAATAGAAAATTTTACGAATTTCAGAAAAGTTATTATAATTGGAAAAAGAGAAATTTTTGGACTTGGCATCTTTAGAAATAACATAAAGAAGATATTTAGCCCACAAGCAAATTAGTCTAATCTATACATAAAAGTGAAATCAGTATAATCAATTTAGGAATATATGAGAATGCCAAAGGTCAAGATAACACTATCTAAATCACGAGATTTGTTAATTAAAAAAAAATGTAAAACTTAATATACATATCATTTTTTGCGATACACGTGTTCACAACTATACAATCAAAATTTCTACAATCAGTAAAAAAATTAAAAAACAATTATAGTTGGAAAATTTCAAAGTAGAGAGAAGAATTTAAATAATTTAATAGTTCGATCTATTTTCTACTTCTAAAAAAAATAAAAATTGAATTCATATATTCAAAGGAAATGAGAAATTGAATTTAAAATCGAAAAATATGGGATTAAAAATACAAAAATATTTGCAATTCTATTGCAATTATCCAACAAGGTTAACATACCCTCATATATGTTGGAACAAAGAAACTAATATATTAAAAGAAACCTGTTAATTTACATATAAAAGTAAATGTTTTTCAATTAACTAAAAATAAACCAAACAAAATGTTTATATCGATGTTTATAACTAATATCGATTATCACAAAATAATCTTATTATTACAAAATAATAAGAATGGAAAACTAATTCATTAATAAAATACATATATAGGTATAATAAATGGAAAAATAACAATATAATTTGTTCGACACGAACAAGATAATTGAATACAAAAAACAATAATATATTAGAATCCTTATCCACATCTAGACAACAAATGTATATACATTAATTTTCTATCAATACACCCGACTAATGAATATTCATAAACCTAATTCTCAAAGTCCAGTATATATATATATACTATATTTATTTACCTTATAATAAATAAATATATTCCCGACAATGAGAAAATTCTCCAATCACTTATAAAATCAAGTTACTTAATATTTAACATCAATAAACGATTAGATCCTACTTATAATATATTAAATATTTATTCAATTTAAATTTCTACACAATATTTTCTGTTAACATGCGCGCACTATCCGGGGGAATTATTTAAATGAGTCTAACCTTAGAGATCTCGATTTGAATTGACCGCAATGCGTGAATGGATATGATTTCAAAGATAACGCATCTAAGAATTATGTTTTACAGAGATGTATCGGAAAATTATCAATGAATCGCCTTTGCCGTTATCGAACGATGAGACATATATTCAGCGTATAAACCGTTTGTATATACATGTATTTTCTATGTATTTTCTATGTATTTTCTATTTATATTCCCTCGCATCGCGCGCGCAAGATTATACAACTTTCTTTTGGGACTGTTTATGTATGTATATGTATATATTTGATCAGATATCAACCGACTCCTATTCATAACTCGACACCAATATCTTGGTAAGGAAATCTTTCAAGTGCCCCTTTGATCAATTTTCTATCGCTTTAACCTGGGTCCTGGATATATAGGAAAACGGACATTTCCCTACATGGATTTCAATAGGGAAAGTACTTGCAATAAATAACATTATAATTTTCCTCGCCTCATTCAGTATTGTGATTAGAAATAAGAACTGCTTCAAATTTATGCATTTAAATATATTCAGTTAGAAAAATTACACTGAAAAAAGTTATATTGGTCCAATTTTAACTTCAATTAAATTTGCAATATTTGTATTAAAAAAGAGTTTCTTATTTCTTTTATCAATAATTCTTATTTCAATATAAAAGACGAATTTTTTTGTAATTGGCAAGGTTTTTGATGTATGATTAATTTAAAACAACTTTGAAGCAAAATCCGGTAATTTAAAACTGAAATTAAGACGGTGCCTTTTTAATTAAAGAGATAAAAAAGCCTTAAAACTTAAAACTCAGATCTAAATTTAAGACTTAAAAAATAAGTATTAAATTTTAAGACTTAAAAAATAAGTATTAAATTTTAAGACTTATTTTTTAAAAAATAAGTATGAAATTTTAAGACTTATTTTTTAAGTCTTAAATTAATTAAAAATTTCTTAAATTAACTTAACTAGTTTTTACTCTTATTTACCTCAGTCTCTAAATCTGAATTAGTGAAAAGTGAGACACTAATTTACATTAATAAACTGTGATTTGTGATTGACTAATTTTTATAGTAAAATATTACTATTTGCTTTAGTATTTGGAATTATTAATTATTTTCACTAAAGTTTGAATTAAAAATAAACTAAGTTAGTGATTCTTACTAATGTGAATGTGAATCACTTTTCACTAAAATTCAGATTTAGAGAGCATTCACTCCGCCTTGTTTACGAGCGAGTTTTCATGCCCTCTAGGCGGGAATTTACCGAACTATATGCCGCGAAATTTAAATTCAATGAAACAAGATTGTGCTGAATTTGAGAGAATACTATTTTTTTACTAGTTCAATCATTTCCACTAAAATCAGTCAACACTGCTATTCAATGGAAACTGATTGTTATTATGGAAAATTAATTACTGAATCAAAAATCAGTACTGATTTTCCTTCAGAGTTATTTTAATTTAAATCAATTTAAAATAAAACGTGTACAAAAATCGACTCTGAAAATCAGTAAAAGTTGACATAAAAATGCATCCACATGGGATATATTGATTTCTTTTTTGTGAAATATGACAAAATCGCTTATCAAGTGATTGTATCTTTACACTTATCTAATTCCCGACGACGGACTCACGAACGCCGCAGCACTCTCATGGGTGCCGAGCGAATCATTAGTACTAATTAAGCGAACTCGTTCGCATTAAAGGTGAATTAAATACATGTGTATATACTCCAACGAGTCTCGAGTCGGTGGAATTATCAGTTCAATCTCTCTCTCTCTCTCTCTCTCTCTCTCTCTCTCTCGCTTTTATATTTGGCATCGAGGATTTTTTTTCCCCCTAAAAACAAAAATAAGTAACGGGGTGCAAAACGCGTGTAATTTGACTTTTATTCGAGGCGTAACTCGTGTTTTGAGAGTTTCGGTCAAAAAGAATTACGCGCACAAATATATGTGCGTCTCCTGCGCTTATATGTATGTGAGATGGTAACATTAAACGAATTCCACTCATGCGAGCAAACGCGTTTACCAGTTAAGGTGCTATAAGGTCGATTCCGTGGTGTTTCACAGAATAAAGAGTAGTTCTTCGTCGGGGCGTGAATGTAAATGCGAATGTTTACGCCTTGAGATGTCCTTTCGCGTGATTAAAAATGCACACACGGCATCCTTTATATTGGAAATGAGTTGTGCACTATAAACTCGTTAATGATCACACTTTACCTTGTAAACACCACCTGGTCTTTTGAGTAATGATGGAAAATTAATTCTTCTTTTTTTTCAAACACCATATATACAAGCGCATATACGAAAGAAGAATAAGCTATTGTATATTTCCAATTAATTACGTCTAGTCTACACAATCTTGTGCCTGGTGTTAATAAATAATTTCATCGATTCATTTCTTTCCCTCTTGGATCCATTTTTAACCCTTAAAAGGACAAAAAATTCCAGACCAGTTTTAATTATGAAAATTCTATCTTCTCTCTTTCTCTCTCTCTCTCCATACACAAAAATGTTGCAAAAGTGTGAAAAATGTGTGTTGCCATCGCAAGGCACTTGCCTGAATGAATATTATATAAAATGGAATTTGAAAAATGAAGGCATTGGAATTTTTCTACATAAAAAGATTCTCCTGTATTTTTTCTTCTAATTTGCTACAATTTTATTATTATTATTATTATTATTATTATTAATAATAATATTATTATTATTATTATTATTATTATTATTATTATTATTATTAATAATAATATTATTATTATTATTATTATTATTATTATTATCATTATTATTAATAATAATATTATTATTATTATTATTATTATTATTATTATTATCATTATTATTATAAAATATTATACAATATGCCAAAAATTTTAATGGATAAATATTACCTCTCTGCTTAGTAAAAAAAATTCACTTGGGCTATACTTTGATAAAAAAAAAGTTTGTGTAACAAGATAACAATTACTGCTTATTCATGGGAAGTGCATGTTGATTTTGTGTTACGATATGCACCTACTATGATAATTTCAGTGGCAGTAATCAGTGCAAAGTTCGTGTGACAAAGGGGACATATTGTATTGCGCAGAGTTGTGCAATATCGTGAAAGTTATGATTCACTAACTAGAAAATTTCAAATATATATCTATCAACAAATTTTCTATATACATTGTTAAACACTTATTCATGGAAAATAAGACACAATTAATCAAAAGTTATTAAAGTTCTAGAAAATTAAGCTATAAAATTGTATTCTACATATGTATATATAGAAAATAAGCGAAAATTTCATGTGCGGTAAAAAAGGCAATTTAAAAAGGAACATGTTAAAAAGGAACATCAAGTAACAAACAATAAAGAATAATTGTCATCGTGAGAAAATTAGACCAATAAATTGATCATCCGTTGATTTGAACATTTTTCATTTGGCAAAACATATGGAAAAAGTCGCCGTTAAACGCACGTGAATGATTGATTAAAGGACGATAATCGGGATGTTGGATAAATTGTTTCGAGATTCAACGAATGGAAACGCATATTGCTTTATAGATTGGAACCTGGTGCTGCAGCAGCGACAATGTTCTTATTTTCGTGTCCGCAGGTGCCGCAAGTGTCACTCGTTAGAGCTTCCTCGAAACGAACTGACTGGTCAGATGCCTCGCTTAGTGCAAACATGGCTACCATTGCGCGCGTGACTCGAGAACGATTGTCTAGGAAAATCATCAAC
>JUFY01035143.1:0-17969 GCA_001855655.1 Leptopilina clavipes
TTTTTTTTTTTTTTTTTTTTTTTTTAAGTAAGCAAAAGTAGTCGCTAAGCTTCCAGTATTCCAGCTGGGTCACGTTATGTTTGACGAAGCACTCGAGGCTCGCTACATTTTCCTTTACCGCGAGCTTTTTCTGCATTATTTTTGAGTGAAATTCTTTGCAGTCTTAGCAATTAATGCCGTTCTACTATATTTCGTTTTTAAACAACATGACAAAAAAAAATATATATGTCCTCTCACATTTAGATGGGAAGAATTTTATGTGGAATATTTTTCACTTCAACACCTTGGCCAGTGGGGAATTTTATGTGTACGTTTAATTTCGTTAGTAAAAAAAAGCGCACATAACACATTCTTTGTATTTTAGATAAAAATTAAGGAAAGGTAAATTTTTTAATAAGTTTTAAAACAATGTGTTTAGGGGGGTTTTTTCACGTCATTCACACACACAATTCTTCTAAAGGAAAATATTATTCAAACGAAGCACTCAAAGCTGGTTTAATATTGAACATTTGTTAAATATTTTTTATTCCCTTCAAATGTGTTCAATTAATTTGTTATTGACAGTCGGTTTCTTGATAAGAATATAATGTGCATTTAATTAATCATCAGAGTAATATTTATTGATTATTCTTTAAATATTTATTCAACGAAATAAATTACTATTTTAATAACAGATATTGACATTACAGACTGTATGTTACTAACCAGGATAAATACGCAGTTTAAATTCAAACATTTAAACAATTTCTAAAATTGAATAACGTTTTCCTGCGGTTGAAAAATATTGTATAATAAAAATAAAATATCCACAGGAAATAATATGAAGAAAATTGTTGATTTTGTTCAGTATTTTTTAGAAAAATGGAAAAATTGGCAGTTTTGGGGAAAATTTTATTAAAACCGTTTTTAAAAAAACTTTGTTGATAAATAACTAGATTTTTCTAGTTATTCAATTTTAAATTGATTCAATTAGATTCAATTTTAAATTTATAATTTATAATTTGGTATTTTTTCAGGTGGTATTATAATCGAAATCAAAGGGATGAACCCATTGACGAATCGTCGGGACATTTTTTGGTTCGTGATGGCTCGTTGATAATACAAAACGTCCAGGAATCAGACGCTGGTTCTTACATGTGCACTGCCAGTAATTCGGAAGGTAGTGAAACGATGGAAGTTAAGTTAACAGTATCTGCACCCTTAAGTGTTCACGTTCAACCTGCCATTCAAACAGTAGATCTTGGAAAACCAGCTTTCTTGGTAAGTTTTTTTGTTTGCTTTATTTATTTACTTTTTTTTTTGGTTTATTGTCATTTCAAAAACTTTCACAGTTTTGACAAGATTTCTATATAGAATTTAAGCTTCAAGAAGAAGTTTTTTAAAATGGAAGTTTCTTTTTACGATGTCGTGAAAATCCAGTTTTAGATGCAGACCTACAGAAAGTTGTATTTTTAAGACATTTCGTTGAAATGTGATTACATTTATCAAACTGTAATATAAGAACTATTATCCAGATGAAAATGGAAGAGATTTTTTTTTAAATTTAGTTTAATATTACGGGAGTTTTATAAGAAGTTGGTAAAAAGGTTGCTAATGTAACTAATTTTGTTAAAAGACTTGGAAAAAAAATGCGAAACCTTTGAAGTTATTAATTGCATTGGTTTTAAAAGAGATTCTTTTCTATGGAACAGTCGTAATGCTGGGAAAAAAATTAAAGGACTCCTAAGGGTCTCTTCCTGAATTACCTTTTTGAATAAAGTCTTTCTTAAACTTCCTTTGCTCATTTTTTTTCCACTTTTTTTTCTCATCTCCGTTTGCCCAGATCCATGTGGGAAAAAAGTAATTTTCCCAAATGAAGTAAATAAACTATTGTCTATTATTTTGCAACCAAAAGTTTATTAAATTCAAGTAATTACTTAACTTTATCAAAATAAATATTTACTTGTATCGAGTAAATTTTATTTGATTCGATTAAATTGCATTTGAGTGAAAATTTTAAATAGAGAAGTTAATTTAAATTAAAATTTAATTTAATTTTGATTTGAATAAAAATTATTTGTTTCAAATAAAATCTGATAGACAAATAATTGGTTATTTGAATCAAATAATAATAAATTTTCTTCTTATTGAAATTTCTTTCTAATTTTGTAAATTTCCAATTCTTTGAGTTATTTCAATTTAAAGAAGGAAATAAAATATAGAAAATAAAATAATTTTTTCACTCTCTCTCTCTCTTTTTTTGAACCTTGTGTAAAAATGAGTTGAAGCAGTTAACTAATTATACTCTCGGCAACTGGAATGATGTGTTCTTCTGTTTCAGACATGTAGCGCCAGTGGATTTCCTCAAGCTGCACTTTATTGGCTGAAGGATGGTCAGCCACTGCGAACTGGTGCCCGCATAAGAATAGATTCACGGGAACGAATTTCCGTGACGTCAGTTGCACGCGAAGACCGTGGAATGTACCAATGTTTTGTGAGAAATGAACATGAGATGGCGCAGGGAATTGCGGAATTACGCCTGGGCGGTAAGTTCTTTTGAAGTTATTTAAAATTTTAAAGTCGAGAGAATCTTCAAGATGGACTTGATGCACTCCTTCCATTTTCAGTGAGTTTATTCTCCTTTACTTTACCATTAGGAATTGAAACGACCTACTTTTACATTTATAACGTTTATATCGATCAAACGGGTCCGTTTTTCTTTACTGAATATTTTACTTCCTTTTAACATAGCTTTCATACTTTTCTTCCATATATAGGGTACTTAACGATATTGCTTTATTTTTTTTTTTTAATGTATATATCCAGATTTATTTTTTATTTTCCCCGCGTTCATGCGTGGAATGCATAATTAATGTTTCACTATGGAAGAAGATTTATTTTCCCTTTACTCTCGTATTAACATTAACTCTCGTGAAATAGGTGTGAAAAATTATCTAATTTGACAAAAAGTTATTATTTCTTTTTTCTGAATTAATTTTTCCTTAAAATGAGATATATTTTTCGTTTTTTTTTCGAAAATCAATTTTGCGGTATGAAGCATTTTGTTATTAAATTTTCTTTTGGGGGGAAAAATATCTTTTAAGATTCGAGTTTTTCTTTTTAACCTATTGAGGTAAAATTTTACCTCGCAATATTCTCATTTTCTTTGAAGTAATCTCGTTCCCATTCTTACTTTAATGCGCCCTTTTGCAAATCACTCGCGACGCTCAACATGATTACAACGGAAGATTTCATTAGGACGTTTAGATTTTTACGCTTGGCTTGCGTTAATTCGCGCCCGAGAATTTGTAAATTACAAAAGTATTTCAACCAGTGTTAATGTATTTTCGATGAATTTTCTTTATTTTAAATGAAAAATTATTCTGATGAAGGAAGTATTTTTTTCTTTATTTTAATAACGAATGAGGCACTAATTGGCACACGATTTTCGAGAGAATCATTCGCGTGGAATAATAATTTACCATATCTGAAAGAAAGAAATGAACAAAGTTTGCTAATTATAAATGCTTAATTTGGTTCATATTTTTTCAATTTTAATTATTCAGTATTGATACTCTTTAAATTTGAATTAGCAAATATTTTAAACAATTTGAATTAGCGACTGACTTCTTTTTTTGGAAGTAATTAACATTTACTATACACGGAAAAAAATATAAAGCAACTTTTACTATTAACAAAGAAAAACCTAAACTGTGTAGAATTTCTGTCAATTTTTACTATTTCCAAACTTAATTTTAGTAAAATTCACTTCGTACGTGAAAATTACTCCGGAAATAGTAAAAATTGACAAAAATTCCAGGCAGTTTAGGTTTTTTTTCTGTTAATGGTAAAATTTTACAATTTTTTCAATTTAATAATGTAGTGGAAAAATGTTTTTCTTACTATTTATTAGTAAAATTTAACTAATTCAAAAGCAATCAGTCACGAATTAAATTTAGTTAAAACTTAAAATTTTTACTAATACAAATTTAGAGAGTATACAATAATCTTTTTTGTTTATTTTAAATTTTCCGGTTGTAAATTCTTTTTACAAGAATGCAACTTAATTTTTACAATTCCAATATTTAACGGTATGTAATATTTTATTGTTTTGTAATTATTCAGTATTGATACAATAGTCTTTTTGGTTTTAATTTCAATTTTTCTGGTTGTAATTTCTTTTTATAAAAAAATTAAAAATGCAACTTAATTTTTACAATTCCAATATTTATCAGTGTGTAATATTTTTTTATTATGTAATGCTTGGAAAGATTTTGTATCCAATTATGATAAATAATTGAAATTCATCTCAGATGGTAGTAAAATGAGACTTTTGAAAAATTTAATATCCTTTGATAACAAAGGATCTTTGAAAGAGAAAAATGATTATTATAAAATTAATAACAACGTTGGAAAAATTATACAGATATGTCTCGTTTCTTTGTTGAGTAAATAGTGTTTAATTTTCATGTTGATGGAAATCATCATAGTCTCGGAAGAAAGTTGGCTCAATGGCGCGAGCACTCTGCAAATGCAAATAAAGTCGAGGGAGAGTGAGATGGAATCTCTTGTGTGGAGATGAGGAATTTTTGTAAAAAAATTTTAGTGTGCCTCTGTGGATTAGGTATGTTGGGTTTGCTTGTGTAATGTCAATTTTAAAACAGCAATTTACACAGTCATGGTAGGAATTTTTCCAAGAATGTATAGGTCGGGGTTTCTTTTTTTTTCTTTTTTTTTTAATCGAGATTCAACCTAGATTATGGTATACATGAAGTCTCATTTTCAGTACAATTCCAACACAATTCCATTTTATTAAAACCGTTTCACGAATCTTTTTGTTCTCTCTATTTTTTCATATATAGGAGTCAACGTTTCACTTTCATCAACTAACGTTTT
Source organism: Leptopilina clavipes (assembly GCA_001855655.1). Taxonomy (NCBI): domain Eukaryota; kingdom Metazoa; phylum Arthropoda; class Insecta; order Hymenoptera; family Figitidae; genus Leptopilina; species Leptopilina clavipes. Next base: position 4,876 of record JUFY01035143.1, read on the forward strand.
ATTTACACTGCACTTCCATTTCATTCAAACATTTTTGTTTGCGATTTAATGGAAAAATTTGCATAAATGTCATATTTCGAACGAGTAATCTGCATGCACATATTTGTTCAAATTATGATTTTTTTTTTTATATTGTGCTTTGTGTATATATGATATTTTGTAATACTTTTTTTTGTTTGTTCATTTTCTGTTCCTTTACTGTTGAATATTTTTTTTATTTTTTTGTACTCTTTTATTATTTTATTTTCTGTTTAAATATTTTTTACGGTCTACATGATTGCCATTTTTACATTACATACTGTGAGAGTCTTGATCTTAATTCTAAATTAAGATATATATTCGATTTTATAAAAGTGCTTTTTCGAATTAGTATTGGGAAAAAAGTTTCTGAAAGTTGGAAAAAAAGTGATACGAAATTTGTATGTAAATTAACTTTGCGGTTCAGTTGAAGTTAAAAATTACATTAATTTTAATTTCCTGTTTATTTTTTCCTTTGATGGGGGAAAAAATAACACTAAAATGGAAATCTTGTTTGCAAAGTAAATTTTTCTTTGGGAACTATTTGTCGAGAGTGATCTTTCTATTTATCTTCTTTTTTACATGTGATCCATTTTGGGAGCGATACTTGATCATAATGCTTTTTACCCCACACACGCCTTCCGACAGGTAATATACTCTGAATTTGTTTTGCTCTTTCATTCTCGTTTCTTTTAAAGAAAAGAACCTCGTATTCTCTGCCAACAATTTTCGCGATTATATATTATTCAGCTGAAATAGCTTCTTAATATACATTAAAATCAATTGCATTTGATTATTAATTGCTGACTAAAGTGAACAACTAAAATATTCAAATATTGTCTGAAAATCGGGAAAATTTTGAGAAAATTGGATCAATTGTACTGGAAAAATATCAAATATCAGGAATTGTTGTGTTTAAAATTGTGATTAAAATTTATTTTTACTACTACGATAAAAGAATGTAGCAGTGTTTTGTCTGACTAAAATTGAGATATACTACTGAAACTTAAATTACAAGAAATCCAAAGTGCTTTGTCTGATTAAAAATGAATTTTTACATTGAGAGTAAATTTGAAAAATTTGGAAAGGTTTTGTTTGACTAAAATTTGACTAATACTACTGCGATTACATTTCAAGAGTTTGGAAATACTTTGTCTGACTGAAATTGACTTATACTACTGATGCTACACTGACGAATTCAGAAATGTTTCGCCTCCCTTAAAATTGACTTATACTACTTAGAGTAAATTAGACAATTTCGGAATAGTTTTGTCTGACCAAATTGACTTATACTACTGACAGTAAAATACAAAAAAATTTAAAGGATTCTGTCTGACTAAAATTTGACATCTACTACTGCGATTAAATAAAACAAGAATTTGAAACTATTTTGTCTGACTATTACTGACTCTTACTACTGATACATTTGCAAGTCTTTTTTACCATCAGTAAATGATAAAAATCAGAAAAAAGGCACAAAAAGAAAAATTAAATGTTTGTGTCAAACTTGTATAATCACTATTTGAATAAAAGAACAAATTGAAAATAGATCCTAGTTACATGTAGATGAATAGTAAAAATACTAAAAATACATATCAGAAGTAAATATCAAATTGTGATAAGTAATAATCAAATAGTTGTTGAATATAATACTTAACTGTGTCGTGATTGATCTTTAGAAAAACGTCATTTTTGAAAAATGATATTTTGGTCACCGATTAAAGTCCAATTATCTCTATTTTCGTTGTAAGGGAAGAGGATTTTAAAGACCTACTTATATAATGCTTTCAGGTATGAAGAGTAGTTTAATTTGAATCTTTTGTTCATTTTCGTTCAGCATGTCATCGTGGATTAAAGTTAGTCTTGTTATTTGATAGCTCGACGAAAGAATAGAGAAGGAATCACCAGAAATTTTGATTAATCGCGAAAGTTTCTTCAATTCAATCTTTCTTATATAAGTTAAAGTAATCATAGTTTTTTAATATTTCAACATTAGATGTAAATATTGTTATCAGTTGCTGCAAACTTTCCAGGTGATAATAATCACCTTAATGTATCTATAGATAAATTAAAAATAAGAATTTGTAAAAATTCTTTGGGGAAGAAAGAAGAATTAACAATGATTAACAATGTGAGGGGAAAATAATATTTTTGTTATAACAATAAAACGTCGGGTTGTTAGTTCTTCATTAACAATTATAGAATCTGCGTTTTCTCTTGAGACTGAAATTCTTCCCCTAAAGGGAAGAAGAAGGTTAGAGAAATTCCCTCCATAGAAATTAGAAAGCATATTGTTGAATGGTAAATTATAGGTCTTGAAATTCAGAAACCGAAAGGATGGCTTTAAGCAGAGGTTTCATATTCAAACTATGATAAACTTTTCGACAAAATGCTCTTCGCTTCTCTTCTCTTCTTATATAATTTAAACAACAAGTTGCATTCAGGTGACAAAGTGAAATTGCCATTGCTTTACAATATAAAGCCATTAACTCGAGTATCAAGATTCTTCTCGGCTCTATGATTTCTAAAGCATTGAAAGGCATAGAGTTTAGGCAGCATATAGCCCGCAGCTCGTTGGGAGAGTTAGACCATGGATTTGCATACGCTAACGAGGTTCTCGTGGTTTTGGCGATGCTCTGCATGATGGGACGCTTCTATCATGTTCTGTCAAACTCCCGATTACTCTCCTCAAACTCACATATATCGAAGGTGCAAAGTAATTTTCCCCCAATATAGAATTATTACCCGCTTCTAGAATTGTCGCAATTCAACAACTTTATACATATATTCAAAATATATTATTCTAAAATAATATATCATGAATTTTAGGTATTTTGTCTTCATTTTCAAATTTTCCATTTGTGTATAAACTTTTTAAAAAGTCCCACCCAGACACTAAAGAAAAAAATTTATTTACTTGAAAGAAAAGTCCCGCCCAGACCCTAAAGAAAATAATTCAATTGAAATAAAAGTCCCACTCAGACACTAAAGAAAAAAATTTATTTGATTGAAATAACTGATAAGTTGTCTATATCTTATCAAATAAATATTCACTTGCACGAAATAATTTTTATTTAAATCAAATACCATTTCATTGACTCAAATATTTAGTAACAAGGTCATATGTAGTCCTCCACTCTAATCTAATTGCATCCTCCTATTTGTTGAGATATATTTTTTTAAATACTATTTTGGTGAGAAATTTGTCTTCATTTACGTATATTATATACTGCACCAATTTTCTTCTGGTCTTTTAAGAAAAATATTTCCACTTTTGACTTTGTAAATTTTCCCGCTTTCAGTTTAGATTAGAAGAAAGAGCTGTACTGCCATTTAAACTACTCGCTCTGGAAAATTAACGAGCTCTTAAAGTTGCTTTAATTAATTTCAAGAGATTTTACACGGCCTTTTCGGAATATTAATATCGTCTTTTGATCACGTGTAGCATATAACTGCAAATTTTTATTCTATAACATCAAAACTTAAGACAAATTTTATGAAAAACTTTTTGAAAAATTTTTTTGTAGTTAAACTCTCTCTATGAGATTTCAAAATCATTAATATTCTAAATTTAAGAAAAAAATGATGGTAATATCACTTATTTGCGGAATGGAATTTTTTGAAAATGTTAGAAAGTACTTTTGAATATTGAATAATAGAAAATGCAGAAATGATTTTTCTAGGATTATTCACTTTATACTTATTTATACAGTATACGTTCCATTTTCTACCCAAATGCAATAAGAATTAATGACATTATTTTTTTTTGTCTTTTCGATATCTGAATATTCTTGGGGAAAAATCTTTGTAGGGAAAAAAAACAGGACAATAAATCTATTTTCTTGAAGAACACGAGCGAACAAATTAAAAACGCGCGGCAATGTCAAAGCTGTGGTTCAATTTTTTATTATTTTTTTTTCACAATCGATAGTAGAAAATAATCAAACAATGCAATACTGGAATAAAATGGAGGTTTTCCGTCTTGTAGGAGAAAAAAAATTCCTGCAATTGATGCACTTGAGAATGGAAAACGACTCGGACTATAAAAGGGGGCAAAAGAAAGTTAATTGGAAATCGCTTCTAGGTATGGTAACTAGCGAATGGGCATTGCCAGTGTGTATTGATTTCTTTCGGTGATGAAACTTCCTCTAAGTACTCCTCTTTTTTTTTATCATCATCCCTTTTTATCCTCTTTAGTCAATTTTTTTTCATTATCGGCTTACCGCCGTTACACTTTACGTTCAATTCGCCTTCATTTAGTGGGCGCATGCTCGATACTTGTTTTCTCTTACTGAATGAATTCGAAAATAGTTTGGGGGCTTTCTCTTTATTCCTCTCTCTCTCTCTCTCTCTCTCACCGCGTACGAGATTCAGCCACGTGTGGAATATCCTCAATAAAACTTGTTTTTCTTTTTTTTTTCTTTTTCCGTTTTTTCTTCGAGCGTTTACAAACATTCAACTAAAATGGAGTTTCGTTTGTAGACATTTAAAATGACGAGAAAAAAATTGCAAATAAAAATTCATAGAAAAATTTTCCCCTTTTTTATTGCGCTGGTAAAATAATATTTCAATGTATTTTTTCTGACAATTTATATATATTTAGTTTTTGAAATAACCTTATTTTAATGATTTAAGCTACATGATTCTGGGATAATTAATGTGTCAATCAAAGCGCGATGAAAATAAAATAGAATAAAGAATTTTCACGAAAATAAAATTCTGCAAAACCAAAAATCAATACGTCAGAAATTATCACGATATTTTGTTTTATAGTAGTTATGTGTTTATGTAATAACTGTTTATTAATATATATATATATATATTATATATAGATATATATATGAAAGCAAGTAAACGACAAAATCAATTTCCGTACTGATTGCTTTGGATATTAATCATTTTGTCGAGAAAGCTTATTTTAGCCGATAATTCTAGGTTAAAATTATAATTAAAAATTAAAATAATGTTATTTCTAAATGCGAAATTAGCGCGTCAAGTTAATGGAGTTTCATATAAGAAAAAAATTAGCTATTTAGTAATTTCTGATTCACGGTTAATTTATTTTTACATTATGTATTTATTGTTTATTTTTATTTTCCAACAATATTTCAAACTATTTTTTATCAAGCTAACAAGTTCAGAACATATTTCATTGAGATAACAAATTTTAGATATATTATTTGATCCAATGTGATCAAATTTTTAGCAAATTTAAGGGATAAAAATTATTTATGCTATCCACAAAATTAATTATTGTTTATTTTGATTCTCCAACAACATTTTAAACAATTTTTTATCAAGCTAACAAGTTCAGAACATATTTCATTCAGATAACAAATTTTAGATATTTTATTTGATCCAATGTGATCAAATTTTTAGCAAATTTAAGGGATAAAAATTATTTATGCTATTCACAAAATTAATTATTGTTTATTTTGATTCTGCAACAACATTTTAAACAATTTTTTATCAAGCTAACAAGTTCAGAACATATGTCAATGAGATAAAAAATTTTTGATATTTTATTTGATCCAATGTGATCAAATTTTTAATACAATTTAATTGATAAAATTTATTTATGCTATCCACAAATTTAATAATTGTTTATTTTGATTCTCCAAAACATTTTAAACAATTTTTTATCAAGCTAACAAGTTCAGAACATATTTCATTCAGATAACAAATTTTAGATATTTTATTTGATCCAATGTGATCAAATTTTTAGCAAATTTAAGGGATAAAAATTATTTATGCTATCCACAAAATTAATTATTGTTTATTTTGATATATGATAGTTTTTGATAGTTTTTGACAATTTGTGCAGTGATTATATTTTAAAAATGAAAATTATGAATGTTATATTGTTAAGAATATTCAACTTGAAATCAGAAACTTCACGCGCGCTTTAGCGCATTTTTCTTCTCTAGTAATAATAATAATGATATTCGATGAATGATTTTACGATTACATAATGGAATTTTGACTTTCTGTTAAACAGAGATCGCGCCACAGTTGGTCTATAGATTCATTGAACAGACAATGCAACCCGGTCCATCGGTTTCTCTGAAATGTAGCGCAGCGGGTAATCCTACGCCGCAAATTTCCTGGCTGTTGGATGGATTTCCGCTGCCGCAAAACGACAGACTTCTCATTGGCCAATACGTAACTGTGTACGGAGATGTAATCTCCCATGTCAACATTTCGTCAGTGAAGCCGGAAGACGGTGGCGAATACGAATGCACGGCGAGCAGTAAAGCTGGAGAGGCGAAGCATTCCGCCCGACTGAATATTTACGGTGAGAATCGTTTTTCAATAAACGTATAAAATGAATACAAACCTCACGAGAGAGCGCAAGGAAGGGAGAGCTATAAAAAAAATATCCCTTTTGCAATTTTAAAGAAAATCTTATGTAAATAGTTTGTACTATAGATGTGTGGGTGCATAAACTGTACATATATGTGTGAGTATAACTATATATATATACAGGGGGGAGGGACATTATCACGTAAATGGAACTATTATACGAAGTGGTTTTAGAAAAAGAATCTCTTCTATTTTGGCATGCAACCATATTTAACGAAAGTGTATGTCAACTGCTTCTTGAAAATGAAAATGTCTCATCTTCACATTTCCTTTTTTTAAATTTATACCTTTCGAATATTTTTATCAAATTCTGTGGGAAACATTTTTTGGGAAATTTTTATTCAACCAAACTTCGGATACAATTTCCCTTTTTCGAATATTTTAAGTAGTGTAAATATTTTATGGTCAAACTCAGATGTGAATGTTATCCACATTTACACTGTATAAAAATTTATTTGATTCTATATTTTTTCAATCAAATATTGAATTTGATTCAATATCAACAATATTTGTTCATATCAAATGAATTTTATTTAATTAAATAGTAGTTGATCGAAATACTAAATTATTTCGATCAAAATAATTTCTCTGTTTCAAAATAATTTCTGTATTTCAATATAATTTCTGTATGTCAATATAATGATTTAGTTTCGTTTTATTTGATTTGAATAAAAATAATTTGGTTCAAGTAAATATTTATTTAGACAAGTATGTATATATTTGAATTAAATACATTTTTTTCGAGTGTAAAGTAGTAGAAGAACTTTATAGTCAGACTGTCAAATTGGTGGAAAAATTGGTTGAATAATTTCTTTTCACTTGCAAAACTTTGATGTTAATTTACCCCTAAAAATTAAATCCAATACTAATTGTCCCCCCCGTGAAAAAGTTATACTACTTAATTGCTGTTTTATCGCACTTGTGCGAATTATTTAAGTAGAAAAGTTTCGTCATTGTCAGACATTGTTTTTAATTCCAAGTAGAGGAGTCGGACATGAAATAAAAATAGTCTTCCATAACCATATATGGTTTGTATATAAAAAAAGACGAAGAAAATAGAGAAAAAAGAGTGAATGTGATTAAAATTAATGTTTTTCTTTCATTTGTAAAAGTGTGGAAACGATATCAGAAACATAATTTTGCTAAAGCTCTTATTGGAGTATATAAATCGAATTTTTGTGATTGCCTCAACGGAAGTCGTGGTAAAATAGCTCAAGTATCTTGAGGTCTTGCACAAAGTCGTCGTCGTCGTCATCATCGTCGACGATGTCGACGTTTCCCCGACCTCGTTTCCTTCTTTTCCCTGAGCATTGATAATGTTCGAAGCAATCACGCAATTTTCTGATTGCAGGATTACCGTACGTGAGAGAAATGCCAACTATTTCAGCGGTGGCTGGAAAGCAACTATACATCAAATGCCCTGTCGCCGGGTATCCAATTGAAGCGATAATATGGGAAAAAGGTAAGAAAACCTATTCGATCGTTTCGCTTGAAATTTACCGAGTTCTGCTTTAAACGTATCCTTCCTGTAGACCGTACTTTATCGTTGAAAGGAGAAATTGGAGATGTCCAAGATAAATCTTGAAAGTCTCTCTCTCTCTCTCTCCTTCTCCACTCCTAACTTTTACCTCCTATTTTTGTTATTGGCATCGAATTATAGTGCTCCATTGTACGAACTCCCCACTCCCAAACAAATTCCATTTTTCCCCGGTAGCTATTATTTAGAAATAAATAAATCCTTATTTCACTGGATATACTTTTCGCCCTCTTAAATTTTTAATTTATTAAAATTATTATTTATTAAAATTATTATTTATTAAAATTAATATTTATTTATTTAATGAAAAGATGGTGCGAGACTACCGACTAATATGAGGCAGAGAGTTTTAAACGGTACTCTAACTATCGAAACAGTGCAACAAAATGCAGATCATGGGACTTACACCTGTACGGCAAGGAATAAACACAATTTTACTGCTTATCGGTCAGTCGAAGTTCGAGTTTTGGGTAAGTGACTTTATTATAACTTATATTTTCTTTCTTAAAATTTAAAAATAATTTGTGAAAACTAGTTTCATTTTTCTATAAAAGGAATTGATTTTATTGATTCAGGAAAAATGCGTAAGCGAATATTAGGGAATTTAAATTTTCCTCCGCAGTCATTCATAAATCGAGTGATGAATTTATATTTACTCATTACCTATTTATAATTGTTCTCCAGCACTTTAACTCTCTGAATTTGATTTAGTTAAAATTTAAAAATAACTAATTGTTAGTAAACTCTTGGCTGACTTTTTTTTAGCAGTTAATAAAAAATAACTAATTTTTAGTATAGAAAAATAACCAATTTTTAGTAGAGAAAAATAACCGAAATAGTTAAATTTGGAATAAATGAATTAGTTACCTGAAATTTTAGTTGTTTTAAGAATAATCCAGTAATCTAATAATTGGTTATTTTTAACTAGATAATTAGTAAACTAAATATTACTATTTTAATCAGCGACTAACTATTAGTTATTTTTAATTTAACTAATTCAAATTTAGAGAGATTATTAGCAAATTTTTCTTAAGACCATTAAGAAAAATATCCGCACTGTCACTACTGGATGATTACAAATTTGAAAATTTCCAATTTCTCTAAAGATTACTGAGAAATTTTTTTATTCAAATTACTATCTCTCTATAAATCCAAATTAGTGAAAAGTCTCCTCCATCGATTCGAATTAGTAAAAATTTCTACTAATTTTGAGCACCATTTAACGAAAATTTCAGTAAAAAAAATTTTATTACTTAAATTAAATAGTTGAATACTAGTAAAATTTAGTGAAATATCTTTCTAATTTGAATCGATGGATAATTTATGACTAATTTGGATTAAAAGAGATGGGAAATATCTATTGGAAAAGAATGAAACACAAAACGAGGGGAAAATATTTGGTTACAATATCAAGTGATACCTACAAGTTTTTAATAATGGTCTTAAGAATTCTTGAGAAAATCTCTCTAGTTTTTAGTGGAAAAATTTTACTGAAATTGTTTTGAATAAAAAGTATAGTTTTATTCATGATTTATAATAAGCGCGGAAAGAATATATAAATATAGAATATTTATAGAAATAAAGAGGGGAAAAAGTTTCTCTATTCTGAATTGAGAGAAACGTTAAATACGCGTTGTATATGAAGCTTTCAATCTAAAGTTGAAGCAAATCATCTTTCGGTCGACGAATCTTCATTTACATATTTAGTAATAATTCCATTCGTCCAGTAGCATTAAGTACAGTACAACCTCTGTATGTAAATACGTCATGCATATCAATCCAACCAGTTTGTATTCGTGGAATAATAATTCAGTTTCTATACTCAAGAAACTCTGTTCATAAGTCGCAATTACGGAATTATCCCAACTATCTGAAAATACTCAAAAAAAATTCATCTCAATTTCTATTTCAGTTGTTTGAATAATGAAATTTAAATAATAAATGATTATTTTTGAACGACACAATTAAAAGGAAAATTTGCAACAATTTCAAAAATTCTATCGGAAATGGCAATACAATTCATTTTAAAAATATATATTGTAATTATTGGATATTATTTTGCAAAAACGTAATTTAATATGGATTTGAAAATTGTTTATAATGGACAGTAATATGCAAGGGGAAAAAGAGAACTAATCGATTTTTATATACAATGGATTTAAATGTTAATGATGAAAATGAAAATTTCGATGAAATGAGATTTTCCGCTTCGTAAAATTCCCGTCAGTTTAATCGCGAGTTAATGTATCAACTTTAGAGAATCTGCAAATAATTGATCAGTATGCTGCAAAGAGGCAATCCTTTGATATTGGGAGGGAAGGTTTCTCAACGCCTAGTAGATCTGCCCTTATTTTCTTGATGTCGACATCGGAAATTGAATTTCGTATTCCTTAGAGCTTCAATCTCGATCTTAATGATTCAACGCGAATAGAGAAATCCTGCGCACATCAGAGCACCGCAATTCACTGCATCGCTCTAGCAACTAACCTGCACGCGCTCGCTCACAAAGCTACTGTATAGTTATACCGGGTGGATAGTAAAATTTAATTAGTTCAAAAATTACTTCGCATTTTTCTAATATATGATTTCATATTATTTTATAAAAGTGTATTTCTTTTTTTAATTCATGTTCAATTGATTAGTTTCTATCCATTAAAGCACGCATTTTTTTTCAATATTCATAAATTTTTCTGAAAAAAAAATTCAATATTCATATACGAAATTTAAAAAAGGGACGAAATTTTTCATGTTTTTTGATTTTGAATATTCTTTTTGAGATTTTTTTATCAACGGTTCTAAAAATTATGAATTTTTCCTTATTTTATTGAACAATTTTATTTTGATTTGATGATAATAATTTAGAGGAGATTTTTCTCGGTTTGTCTCGATGACATTTATCAAATGACGTTAATTTATTTTTACATCCACCTGATATATATTTCTGGATAAAATGTATATATATTTAATTGAATAGCATATTGTTTGTATGACTCTAAATAGCAAACTATCGATCACGATCTATTTCCTAAACGTTTCGAAACAATCATATACTCTTTGAAAGAGATAAGTGAAAAATCTTCTAAAATCTGTGTGCCGTAGTTCTTGAGCTTATAGTTTATCTCAAGTTTATCAACATGAAATTCTGATACGAACTTTAAACTTTCAGAGGAATTATGCCATTTATTATTGTTTTTGATATTATTGTCTGAGAAACAATGGCTGTTACTACTAAAAATGATCATCAGAGAAAAATTTTAACGGTCTAACTGTAACTAACTTTCACTACTTACAGCATATTTAAAATTATTCATTTTGTCTGACTGAAAACTTACTGTCACTACTGAAATTAATCTTAATAGAATTTACACTGTCTGACTAAAACCACTTTTATTACCTATTACAGAAAAACAATAATTCATATTGTCTTACTAAGACGATAATTTACTACTGACACAAAATTTTGACAATAATTCTAACTGTCGGACTAAAAATTTACTGTTACTACTTAAGTTAATCTTAATATAATTTTGGTCTGACAGAAAACGCAATTTTTCCCTTTTGTAATAATAATTATAAGAAATGAAATATTTCTCTGATTTAAACGGTCTTTTACTACTTACAAAAATTAAAAAAATTATACATATTATGTCTGACGAAAAACTTACTGTCACTACTGAAAATAATCTTAATAAAATTTACACTGTCTGACAAAAATCAATTTTTGCCACTTATTTCAGAATTACAAAAATTTAAACTACTTTCTCTGAATAAGAATAACTTTTACTACTTACAAAATATTAACAATATTGTGTCTGACTAAGACGGAATTTTACTACTTCCACTGAACATTATTTACATGCTTTGTGTCTTACCAAAACCACCTTTTACTACTTATTTTAGAATTAATATAATTTGAACTATTTCGTCTGACTAAAAATTTACTGTCACTACTAAAAATAATCTTAATAGAATTTACAATGCCTGACTAAAATCACTTTTTACCACTTATTTCAGAATTACAAAAATTTAAACTACTTTGGCTGACTAAAACTACCTTTTACTACTTAAACCTAGAATTTTCACTATTTTTGTCGAAATTACTTTTGAAAAAAGTACTGATAGATTTACACAGTCTGACTAAAACTACCGTTTACTACTGATATTAATTATGTAAAAATTTCCACGTCTTTCTTTTACTAAATTTTTCAACTGTTATTAAATTTTTAATAACATTTTTTTTTAAATAAAAAATGATTTTTGAACAGTTTGCCTGACTAAATTTTTCTTACACTACTTTTAATTAAAAGATTATTTGAAACGTTTTGTTCGACTATTAATCTTTTACACCACTGACACTGGGATTTTTCAAGACCTAAATGCAATTCGTCCGATCATAACCGCAATTAGAGCCAGACAATTTTTAACTGTTTTGTCTGACTATAACGATCTTGTACTACTGATAAAAACATTTTTCATTTTTGTACGGTTTGTCTGACTAAAACCGATTTTTCCCACTTCAGACAAAAATTAATAAAAATCTGTACTTTATTTTGCTATCTACTGATTTAAAAATTATGCTAAAAAAATGTTTCTTTATTAACTGCCATTTAATTACTTATTCAAAAAAAAAAAAAAAATGATAATTTTCGGCATTAATTCCAACAATTTTCAGATTAAATTCCCGTGTAATTGATCAGTAAGCCGAAATTCAACATTATATTATTGAAATAAGGTAACATGATATATATATATATATATGAATTAATCAGAATCAGAACAAATATTGAAATTGTTGATAAACATTGAGAATGCACCTATATACTGAAATGAATTTTCGGTTCAAAAGTGAAATAATACAAGATACTTTTGAACCATATATATATATAAGGAATATTTTTCCCTACTTTCGTGTGACCTCTTCTACTTTCTCTATCTCTTTCTCTGTTTTTTCAGCCTCTATATTCTACGGCGATCGGCTATTAATCTTTACAACTAATGTAACGACGCAATAACCTGAATCACTTCGCACGACAGAATGCTGCTTGTACCTGTAAAAGGGGGTCTAATTTGATTTGTAAGATGTAAGAATTGTTAGAGATGTTCTATATAGAGTTCCATTTCCAACGTCTTTAATTCAATTTGCAGAAAGCAATGCGTTTCAAGATCCCCCCCCCCC
>JUFY01035155.1:9864-39382 GCA_001855655.1 Leptopilina clavipes
TTTTTTTTTTTTTTTTTTTTACGGTTCTTATTTTGACCCGGCAAATTTCGTAACTAGCTTTTAAGACCATGTGACTTTTAACGTCTAAGTAAATTATATATTGTATTTTTTAAGGATATCGTCTTTTTTTTAAATATTAATTTGTTCGCTATCACCATCGAATGCGTGAAAACCTTTATTCAGGATTATCCAAAAGTTCTGTACTAAACGTTTTCAGAGTCGTAGAGACTGATTGTACATTATTTATATTCTTTTTTTTATTTTTTTTTATTTTATTTGGAAGCTGGAAGTTTCTACGACTGTGATTACGAGCTGTTTAGATTAGAAGCGCGTTAGCTGGTCTATGTTATTCTCGACTAATCATTTAAGACTGCGTCGCGCAACCGGCTATCTCATCACCGCCAGGTACCCTTAAACATTTTTTTTTATTCGACTCTATGCTAAATCAAGTATTTAAAAAACTTGTAAGAGTCGAATTTTCATTTTGAAAATCATATTTTTAAAATGTTAAAAATTAAAATATGATAATTTGTATATCTTTCCTTATATCTTGTCTCTATTTTCCCCTTTCGTTGTCACTCTTTTGCTTCTCAACTAGAAAATCGGATTCTTCATTTTTTTTTTAATTTCCCTATTGATTTTCTTTCATAATCAAAAAAAATGAAAAATATAATTTTATTAAAATCTTGAATCCGATTTGAAATTACATTTTTCCATATATATTTTGATTTAATAATTAGTAAAAGTCGAAATCAGATATTTGATTTTTCAAATGAAAATAAAAACAATATTTTTTTAATTCACGACCATTCAGATTCCAAGAATCAAAATATATTCAAAACTATTAATTCAGAACAAGAAATCTCCATAATTATGATTAAAATGTCTGATTTTGAAAAAGAAAAATGCAATAAAAAATATTTTCGCCAAATTCGCATGGAAAAATATCGAAAATTAAGTCCAAATTATTGACGAAAGTATTAAAAAAAAGCCTATTAGGTGAATGTATTACATGTAGAGCACTCACAAAAATGATCTATGTATACACCCACGCATATTTATACTATTCTCATATTACATATTATATATTTTTTCAAATTGATGTATTTTTCGATAATGTGAATATATGCGAAATACGATTGAAATAGGGCGCTAATGAAAAATTGTAAAAAAAAGATACTCTATTTTCAATATAACTATTTTTTTTTTTAAATGTGCATCTCTAGAAATTTTATTTTATCGCAATTTTAAAATAATGCATCTTGTTTGATTTTTCTACATGTACAAAAAAATATATATATATTTTTCCGGCTTTCATCTTAATTTTTCAATCAGTTGAAAAATAAAAGCTTTTAACTATATTTTCAAAAATCAATTTATAATTTTTGATACTTTATTAGCATTTTGTTTTATTCTATTTTATTCTTTTTTTTTTACTCTCTTACTTTTTTCACTGATGGAAATTCAGAGCCCGAAAAAACCCCTCCCCCCAGCGACCTAATGAATTTTATTGAATCCCAATTTTGTATATGTATTATATGTGATATAAAAAATTTGTTTTCGATAATGAAAAAAAATTGTACGATGTAACAAAGTAATTGACGAAAAAAAAATCACTAATAATAGCGCGTAACTCGAATTATTTATTAATTAATTGTATACGTATATAAGAAAGGAGCGTCTGTGTCGAATGATTAGGGATGATCATGATGACCAGCAAACACAAAATCATTGGTACTACTATTACTATTGTATAGGACTTGCGATACAAATATTACACATTGAAATTTAAAGCTCAGATAGAGAGAGAGAAACAACAAAGGGTGATTTTCTTCAGGTATCTTCAATATAATATTAATTTAACCGAGCTTAAAGAGATTCAAACTCGCAAACGCTCATTTTTTTTCCTTTTTTTTTGTTGTTGAAGATATAATTAAGATTTAGTAAGATAATCTTTTCATAAGTCAAGATCAGCCCTATCAAGCCCAACACAAGACTGTTTATTATTATCGATGTTACATGCGGAAGGATCACGCATTTTCTCCTTCCTCGTTTGTTTTTATATAAATAAATAAAGAAATAAATATATATATATATATATTATATACATATAGTCCGTTCGATTTGTACAGACACACTAAGTGTAATATTATCTGCGAGTCGAGAAATTCGACAAGCAGGATTGTAAAGTCATCCATGTAAGAATAATTTTCTTTTTTAAATCAAAGAAGAGTGTAAAAAATTTTTCAGAAACTTCCAATATTCAATGAGAATACATATTATGTTGCTATGTATAAAAAAAATTAATTTGATTACATTTATAGTTAAAATAAAAGAAAAAACAAAAAAAAAACAGATTTTTTTTCTTGTAAGATTTTTTTATACTATTTGAATTTCAATATTCTTTTTTTCGAACTCTTGTATAAGAAAAAAATTAAATGTAAGAGAGACAATTTTGAATGTTAAATATATTTTATAACCGAAAGAAATTCCTGTATTTTATATATATAAATTGTGGAATAAAGCATTAAGTGCCTCGATCATTGATAATTGTTGTTGGACACAATTTCTAGTGAAAATATCGCATTTGTTACATGAAAAAGATTAACATTTTTTCGCAAAAATCGAATAAATGTTTGTTATTATATTGAAAAAAAATCTTTACTTTAAAAAAAAAATGTGTTAAAAAAAAGATGTATCTAAACAGTGAGACAAGTTAGGTGTTTGAAAATAGTTCCTATTTCTATTCAATTACAAAAAAAAATAAAAAAATAAGATGTTTGCCGTGTCTGAAATTTCTCGATTCCAAATGTACATTCGATTTTCATACCCCCCCAAACCTGGGGTTTTAGATTTAAGAGATATATTCGCAGTGTGTATTGTTCATGTACGATATGGATATTGAAATAAATATTTTCAATGTTTTTCACAATAATTGAAGATTTTTGATTTCATTCTTTCACCAAAACCTCAAACCTATCCAAGATTAGCAAAAAAAAAAACTTTAAATTGAAATAAGATAAATAAATCTAAAATTAAAAAAAAACTGAAAAAAATAAAATACATTTTTACAATTAAGGATATAAAAAGAGAAGTCAATTTTTCTCCACAGTAAAATAAAATTGTCATAATTTGTTATTACTTTCTTTAATACTCTGATATTTTATAACTGGAAATATAATTTAATATCTAATTGAAACACGTGAAAATGATGAATTACTTAAATTAGGAGACTTAAATTATTATAGTTTATTTGTCGATTAATAAAAAAAATCTCTAACTAATAATTAATTATCAAACTGGGGTCATGTAAAAAATACCGGATAAAAATCTTACGTAACTTTGTAAATTATTTTTACAAACTAATCGAAATAATGAATGAGAATTAAAATAATTTTAATCTTAAATAAGATTATCAATTAAATCAGTGTCACTGGTTATGGTACAAGCAAATACGGTCCACGTAAAGCTTTTCTTTTTTTCTTCAAAAATAAAAAGTAAAATGAAAAATTAAATAAAAAGTCTTTTCTCACAATCTCCTCTGTTACGATTCAGCCAGATCCAAAAAAAATTGATCACTTATTTTCGTTTCTTGCATTTGGTTCTACCACGACGTCTTCGAGATGAATTTGGTCGAGTTTCCGTTTTCTTCGATGATCTACAAAAATAAATTAAATTTCTTTCTTATTCTTCGATTTCTTGATTTTAATTTTAAAAGTTATTTTTAATAAAAATCAAACCTGTGAACTCGATTGACCGATACAGATGTGTGTTTTTTCAATGTGAGATGTTGCTGAACAAGCTCGGCAAGTTTACCTTGTTGTGCCAACATCGAAAGAAATGTACAAATGAATTCATCATAATTATGAGTCCTTCTACAGTCGTCAATCTAAGAGAGAAAAAACAACAACAATTAATGAATAATTGTTAAAAATTAATAAAAATAATTAAAATTTTTTTTTAGAAAGAATCTTTAAAAGAAAGAAAAAAGTAGTACTTTGTATTTATTGCGTTTATCGTTTTCATCGCGTAAACTAGTTTCACAAATGGAAATTTCGTGTTCAAGATTCTTAAGCAGTGCGAGAAGATCTTTTGGCGCAAATGTGTGCGGCTCGAAAAGTTCTGGATATTTCGAGCACAGTTTGGGGTCAATTTTTTCCACTTTCTTTTCCTCGACGACCGTGTCCCCATTACTAGTTTTCACCCTAGCATGAGGTATTCTAACTTCTCCTGATAAACACACTTTCTTGTGCAAATGTCCACTGTCCGAGACCAATCTTTTTCCATTAATGTTTATATTGCCCAATGAACGACCTAAAATGACAATTAATCAATTAATATGAAACGAAAATATTTTTCCATTTACCATAAAATATATATATTTATATTTTATAATTAGATAAAATATAGAATTTAATTTAAATTACTCACTCAAACCGGCTTCATTTTTTTCATCGCCAGCGACACGAATGACGACGAATTTCTTAAAATCTTTCGTTGAAGTTGGACTGCTTTGCCCGGAGTTCCAGCCCCAAGCTACAAAAAAAAATGAAGCAAAATTTCATTCAACTTTCTTCGATAATTTCTCGGGTCAAGTAAAAGCTTCACTGTCTAATTGCTCTCTTTTAAAAAGAGGCGAAAATGTAACTGTACAATTAGGTGTCAATAATGAACTACTAAACTAGTGTAAACAGAAATGCGTCTTGGTATAAGAACTTGTGAAAAAGGCATGAAGAAATTTACAAGTTAATATTTCAGTTCGATACCAACTATCGTGTTCGTGACAATGCTACGTGAAGTATCATTTTCCTATTTCTTTTTTATTATTCTCGATCTAATAATTTCAAAATGTCCCGAAATACGAAAACCTCATCCAACAAATTGCAGTTTATTTTACAATTGTGTCAATTTACCGTCAGGTGAATATGTCTGGATACCATCGAAATGCTCCGAAGGTTTGGTACGAAAAAATTCATTTATTACTTTGCAAATTTCGGAAAAGAAATAATAGGAAAATTAATTTCATTAAAATGATAAAGAAAACAAAATATTTTTGGTAACAATTCTTTCTTAATAATAATGATAATAATAATTTTCCCAGATGTTCGAGTCATATTTAGGAATTTGCGTCCTTCCGAGCGAAACTTGGACATGTGACACAAACTTTCAAAAAAAACGAAATACCAGTGAATTAATAAAAAGTTCTTTGAACCAAAGTTCCGATAATATAAATTTCAGTGAAACGCTAGACTCATCTTATACTCTCGATACAATATTCAATGAAGATATCAATCCAGTGACACGAAATTCTTCAAAACGAAAATTCCCCACCTTCGAAATAAACGAAAATCCCATTAATCTAAGAATCGAGGAAGAAAATCCATCAGACAAAAATTTAATTGATTCCAATAATTTTACGAAATTTGAAAAAAAAATTATTGTTAATAATATTGTTCTGTTGAATTATTTCATTACAAATTACATCATTCGAAATATCGATGAGAATCAGAAGGTGAAAGAAAATGAAACAAAATATGAAATTGCAAATTCAATTCAAAATATAAAGGAAAAAGTGAAAATTGACGATATGAATCAATTAATCAATCGATTAGTGAATAATGAAAGTAATACTGAAACGACCAATTTTTATAGGAAAACGGAAAATAATAATTTTGTAATAAATTCGCCAAAGATTGAGACGAAAAACATTTGTAAAACAATGGGTAACGTTGCTGATCCAAATTCAACTTTTCATTATTATTTATGTTATTCGAATAATGAAAAAACAAAGAATCTCACATCTGTTCGTATGATGTGTCCGAAAAATTTAATTTTCTGTGCCGAAAAGAAAATTTGTACTAGACAACGAATATGTCGAAAAAAATTTGTCAAGCAAGACTAAATTATTAAGGAATTCTAAACTAATTGTCATAATTAATTAAATATCAAAAAATAAAAAAGGTAATTAAAAACAATAGTAGAACTTGAAATGATTCTAATTACAATCGCAGTTCAAATTACGATTAAAAATTCTCTTTTTGTGATCCTACCTTGAGTAGGCGAATTAAAAGCTGATCCAATTTCGGAAGAAGTGTCTGTACTCGAAGAACTGTGAGCAGGAGACGTTTGAATTTGAAGAGGCGTTGCATAATCTAAAGCACACATCACTACTTTCTCCATACCTCTGTGAAATAACAATTCAATCTTTATATATTCTTATTATATTTACAAAATTAACTATTAAATTAATTTAAAAATAATTCTAAAACGAAAGCAAAAATTTACCCAGATTCCGTTTTCGTAGTAGCAACAATCGTCGTCTCCTCATTATCATTTCCAAAATTGTTGCAATGCTCAACGCTAATAGTAGGAATAGAACTGGTATCAATTTCACTTTTAGTAATAACAATTTCTCCTTCGAATTTCACTTTTTTCTCATGAACTTTTTCCGCTTTCTCCGAGGCTTTTTCACTGTCGGGATGACTCAATTTGACGAGTTGCTGCAATGCCTCGAGTACAATTTGCCTATTTGTTTTGAGCATTGTCAATTTGTGTGAAATTGCGAGTCTACGATCGGGAACAACTGCCATTAAATTAAATCTTATATCTTGCAATTGTTCACCAGTTGCCATTCCCAATCTGTCGGTAATCACACGTCGAAATTGTTCCGTCCATTCCTCGTCCTCCTTCCATGGACCATGATCCATTGGATATGGCTTTAGGCCGTCCAATTCAAATAATCTACCATTTATCGGAACATAACTGACAAAATGAAAAGCTTCACCGGTAAATCGACCAGTCGAGACACCAGTATTTTTATCTTGACGTCGTTTAGCTTGAGGCATCGCATGGGAATTGTGTGCACACGCCAATTCTGGTGTATTTCCGATTGCCCAGCCCTTATTCTCGGGACACATACCGGATGTGTGCATTTTCAATCGGGACAACGTTGTTCCCAAGTGAATACTCGGGCAATTTAATAATACCGATAATAGGGCGTGAGTTGCACAACTGTTTGGAACGACCTGGATTTAAAAATAAAATTAACTTTAAAATTATTTTTTTCTTACAATTAATTTTATATTAGATTTTATTAAAATTAAAATCTATTTCAAAAACAATAGTAATGTCCCTGTTAAATAAGGTTAAAATTTTATAACCTAAAAGTAAATTTATTTTTACCTGTTGTGCAAAGAAAATGTTGTTAACAATATCCTCATCTTTAACAAAACTCTCATCTTGTTCGACGATTTTTCGACGTGATCGGCGCTCCTCGATCCATCGGAACAGAAAAATAAAACCATAAACAGGACCTTCTAACGATTTTTGAAGATCGTAAATTTCTTCAACTTGAACTCCTTTCACGCCAAAATCCTCCAAGAGAAGAGTAAAAAGTCCTAAAATAAATAATTCAATTTTTCAAAATTAAAATAAATGTAAAATAATAAATATTATTTGTTATAACAATTAATCAATATGTGAACAAGTAGTTCAGCTGTCAAAATAAAAATGAATATTACCTGGATCACTTTCAAGTTCTAGCCATCCTTCTGTTAATCGATTAATGTCGACCGGCATCGTTAAATAGTTTCTTTAGCTTACGAATTCATAAAACTTATTAAAAAAACACTTTTTTTCTTCTTTTTTCAATAACACCCTGTCATTTTTATCATCAACCAGCTGCCATGTTTAATGAAAACAGAGGTCACGTGATCAAAACAGATGTTTAGTTTAAGGCAAATTTACAAATTTGTCCATTTCAAAAGCCAATCAATATCGTTGAATGACTGCAATTCCTCAAATTTAGTGAATTAGCCTTTAGAAAAATATACACAAAAGAAAAAAGCACAGAGTTATAATTGCTTTTAATGAAGAAATTTACAGAAAACAATTAATTAAATCCTTTTATAAAGTTTAAAAATATTACCGAGTGCATATAAAAACAATTTACTTTATTTAGAAAAGATTTTTCAAAGGAGAAATTGCATTTTTATCAAAAATTAGTTCTCCATAACCTCTAATTTTGTGCACATTTTTGCATTTAAATTAAAATTCGCATTATATATTAATTACACAATCAATTAAACAAAGTCTTTTAGTGAAAGTTTACTTATTTAAATAAGTACTTAATCAATAATTTATTTAAACAAAAAAAGACTGATGATATAATATCATTTAGTGATTTTTTAATTATAAAAGATTATTGATCAGAGTGTGTTAATTATGAAAGAATAGACGAAATGTAAAGCAAAATTCAAATATAGTGGAATATTTTAATTTTGTCAAAAAATTTACTCGTAATGTTATTTATTTTTTAATGTTTATGTGAGAATATACAATAATTTGCACCATGGTGCTGAGGACAATAATTTTGGTGATGATTGGCCTGCATTGTGGATTTACTCTTAAAAGTAAGTGATGGAAAATTTGAATTTTTTTTTTCAATTTCGCCCTAAATTTTTATTTACAAATTTAATAAAATTTGTTTACTTGCTTTGTTTAATTTTTACAGAAGATGAGAATCAAGGCTATTGTGCACCATATAGTGGTAAAGTTTGCAAAAAATATCTTACAGGAATTGGCAAAGTGTGGTTTAATGATACACGTGATAATCCCGGTGGATTATTAAACGAACAAACTGCAATGAATTTATGGCAAGAATTAATAGTAAATTTAAACGAACCATGCCGTTCAGCAGCTGAGGTATTCTTTTTTTTCATTAATTATCCAACTGAATCTTTATATTTTTGAATGTTTTACTGATTAATTGTACAATTCTAGAAAATGCTTTGTCTGTATGCTTTTCCGCAATGTCGAAATTCAATCGGTTTACCACTGTGTTATGAGGATTGTATGGCCGTTCGACATGAATTTTGTTTTAATGAATGGGCCTTAATCGAGGACAATAAAGAGAGGGATATTTTTATCAGATCCCGAGGACATTTTTTACTGCCAAATTGTGAAAGTCTTCCGAAAATTAGTAACGATGAAGTTACTTGCTCAAACATACACTTGACTGATATAAACGAAGATCTCATTACTTGTAAGTATTAATAATATATGTAAATGAAAGTTCAATTAAGCCCGTATTTAATTTTTTTAAATTAATTTTTCACCTTTCAGATAACTGCATTCAGGATAATGGACGATTTTATATGGGAAAAATGAATAAAACAAGTGAGGGTCTTGAGTGTCAGCCATGGAGTTCCCAGGAACCACATTCTCACGATCGACCTCCAAACGTGTTTCCACAAATAGTAAACGGTGAAAATTATTGTAGAAATGTTGGTGGAAATGAACCGATGCCTTGGTGCTTTACCATTGATCCAATAATTCGTTGGCAATACTGCGATATTCCAAAATGTGGCAAGTTTCTCAAAAGTTTTTTTATGATGTAAATAAACTTTTAATTAATATATGAAAATTCATTAAAAAATTAATTTCCATAGATAATTCGACGGAGGAAATTGTAAAAATTGGTCCCAATGACTTAATAATGGATACACTCTTCACTCCGACTGTGATTCTTACTCTTGCGTTTCTTGGATTTTTATTGATACTTGGAACCTCTCTTGCTTTACTATTGAGTCAAAAACTTCGAAAACGTCATCAAGGCTATAATGCCACTGTAAATCAGGTAGAATCGATTAGAATTTCGTTTTCCTAATATAAACAAATTTAAAACTTCTGAAAATTCTGAAAATGAATGAATTTAATGATTTTAGGATATAAATATCGATCTTGACAAATTGCCAAGCAATGATGCTTATCACAAAACCGGAGTATTGCTGAATCCAAAATTGGAAAAACTTGAATTCCCAAGGAATGATATTATTTACATCAGAGACTTGGGCCAGGGCGCTTTTGGCCGTGTGTTTCAAGCAAAAGCCCCGGGTCTAATTCCAGGCGATGAGTTCACAAATGTGGCGGTAAAAATGCTGAAGGACGAGGCAACTGATGATTTATTGTCAGACTTTGAACGAGAGGCATGTTTACTATCCGAATTCGATCATCCAAATATTGTGAAGCTCCTTGGAATTTGCGCTATCGGTCGACCAATGTGTCTTCTTTTTGAATACATGGGACGAGGTGATTTGAATGAATTTTTACGCACCTGTTCACCCGGAAATTATATCGTTCGAAGCTTCGAGAACGATGGATCATTTACCGATTCACGTCTATCGCATTTGGATTTAATTAACATTGCGAGGCAAATTGCCTCGGGAATGGTTTATCTTTCGGATAGAAAATTTGTTCATCGCGACCTTGCAACGAGAAATTGTCTAATCAATGATCAAATGGTGGTGAAAATTGCTGATTTTGGCCTGTCGCAGAAAATTTATTTGCAAGATTATTACAAGGGGGATGAACAAGACGCTATTCCAATTCGATGGATGCCATTGGAAAGTATTCTTTATAATAAATATACAATTGAATCGGACGTGTGGGCGTTCGCTATCTGTCTTTGGGAAATTTTTAGTTTTGCCCTTCAACCTTATTATGGAATGACTCACGAGGAGGTGGTAAAATATATTAAAGATGGGAATGTACTCAAGTGTCCGGACAATACGCCACAAGCGGTTTATGAACTTATGAAATTGTGTTGGAATAGACGACCATGCGAACGACCTCCTTTTCGAAAAATTTTCATCACTTTGGAAGCCATCAAGGCTGATATTGAAACGGCAAATATTTCCGAAAATCTTCCATTACGAATTCATGTTTAAGGTTATTTAAATTTTCTTTGAATTTTATTCATTTTAATTATTGATACGAAACAAACAAAAAAATTGAGGCGTGAGTAACTTATTTATTATTAATAATGATTAAAAAAGAAACGAATTTTTTAGAATTGAAAATGGGAGACAAGAACTGAAAAAATATTTTTACCCTAAAAGACTGCAAATAATCCGTCACATTTATCTGGTTTTTAAAAATATTTTTATCATCACGGATAAACAGTCATTTTTCAAGCACTGCCTATTGAAAACAAATTTTTCTAAACTGACGGCTGTAAATTTCATGCATTTTATTTTTTATTTTTAAGTAATTTTTAACAATTTTTCTATTCTAAAGTTGTGAATTTTATTCCAACTTGACAAACTGACTGAAATAATTTTTAACCGAGATCTTAGTGGGGATTTCTGTTTATCATTTTTTTTTGTCACCACTTTATTATATCTTGTGAAATTAATATTCATTGTAGATTTACGAAACGTATTTCTAAAACTGACAAATTATTATTGTCAAATAGTATGCGTCGCTTTTATAATAATTTAAGCTTCACATTTATTATTTAATTTTGTTTTTTGTTATTGATTTTCTATTTTATTATTTACATTCAAACGCAGAGTTTAAAATTTTTTTTTTTTTTTTAAGGAATTTTTAAAAATTCTTATTTATGTAATTCTCGAAACACCAACGAAACGATTCTGAAGGCTCTAAACTTTATTAAAACTAAAGTTATTGCATGTGTGTTCGCTGTCTTTTTGCTAAATGTATATTTAAATATGTTACATTTATAATATTTCATATAATTGTTAGGTGTCAGCATCGTTGATATATATTTAAAAAAAAATGCAAAATAATAGTAAAAAAGTATTATTAGAAGCAAATTGTTTCTATAATTAAATGCAATTAACAAATTTGTAATTAATTAAAGAATCAATATGAGTGTAACATACAGATATATATCTATTAATCTATTATATTATGAAGAAACCTTGTTACGCAAGTATAAAAACTTAAGATTACCTGAAACTCACAACAGTATTGTTAATCTATAAAATCACGAATTTAGTCCAATCTCTATTTAAAAAGAAAGAAAGAAAACTCTACGAAAAACTGGACTTTTAAACTATTTTTCCAGAAAGCTCTATTTTTCAAATATTTCTTTTTTTTAATTATAAACAATCCAGTCAATTATTTTCAACCTAAATAGACTTGTTTCTTCAAAAGAAAAATAATCTATATTTGTAAATAACTATAACAATTTGCAAGTAAATTTAAAATCGTGGGTTAATTTTGTTTTTTACAATAATTTTATTGTTGACTAACAATTGAAAACAAAATTTAATTAATTAATAATAATTTGTTTTGATGTTCAAACATACAGTTAATGTGAAATTTCAAAAACTTCCATTTCAACGCTACTACAATAAAACTGCCATAAAATTTTTTGGTTGAATAATAGATGAATTCTAAAAGAATTATTTAATAAATTATTATGAATTCTAAAAGAATTATTTAATAAATTATTATTACTATAATTATTAGTAATATATTATTATTCATTATTATTATATTCATATTATCATATTCATTATTATTATATTATTAATATTATTAATATTTATATTATTAAATTATTTATGATATATTATCAACTATTGCATTTTGCATTTCAATAAAGTTATATCAAATTAAAGCAACTAAATTAACTATTAATTAATTCATAATATTAATTAAACTTTAAATACCAATTTGCGATTTAAATTATATATATTATATATTAATATATTCATATTAATTTGTTATAATTTAAATTAACTTTAAATTGGATATAACTTTATTGTTGAATCATTAAAAACTTGTGTTACTGTGTTAAAAAATATTATAAATAACTAAGTTTTAATGGAAAAAAATATTTAGAGATCTCGTAAACAAATGTTTGTGTCCTTTACATTTAATATATTAAGTGTAATGTCAAATATAATCAGAAAACAATTTTAATGTATCGAAAGCAAATTTATATTTTAAAATAATCCTTCAAAAGGAATGAAAATTATTATTTTCGAAAAATTATCAAACGTTTCTAAAATATACGAATATACTAAAATTAATTATTGAAAATACTTTTGAAGTATTTTAATAAGGAATTATTTTATCGATTAAATTAATTAATTAATTAAATATGTAGCCTAAAATCATTATCAACGACATGTCATTAACGAAATATTAAGTTGTTAAAAGAATATCAGTTTTTTTTTTGTAATTTTATTATATTAATAAGATATATCATTAAATTAAATAATTTACATGATATACTGATAAATAATGAGTTAATGTGACGTTAATGTTAAGAAACTGAAAAAAATATATATAAAATTCTGATGTACATTTTTTACATGAAATAAATGGCAACTTTCATAATAATTAACTGGTTTTTTTGCATTTAGTATCTGTAGATTAATTAATTATATACGTATAATAATTGATGAGGCAATGGGATTGTATTTTTGGTACAATTTATTATCATCTTTCAAATAAAATTATATTATACAAATATTTGGTTTGGTGATTACATGTGTACATAGAACGTGTATTTGACACGTATCGGTTTCAGTCCGATTTATCCTACAAGCCATTTTCGAGATCATTATCATAAAATTATAAAAGTTAAATTTGAACAATTTCACCTAACACATATTTTTTCATGTTTTTCCAGCTTTTAACGAATTTTCACACATGAAAAATAAACTATTGATAATAGTTATTATCATTTTATCATATATGAAGAAAAATAAGTTAAATACTTAAAATGCGTAAAATGAATAATAATTATTCATTTTACGCATTTTAAGCATTTTTTTACGCATTTAAAAAAAATTATATTGAATAAAAATTATTATTATTCAATAAAATATTGTTCTTTTTTTCAATTTTCAATAGAAACTGAAAAATAATTGCTATATATAACAAGAATTATAAAGACAATTCGTATATGAAAATTTCTTTGAAAACATTTTAGATTTAATCAAAAAAATTTCTTTTATAATCCTCGAAAAAATAGTAAATCTCTTTTATCAAGTTAATGTTGCAAACTATTGCTATACATTTGTTGCAAAAATATTTTTAACCGTTCCTGATAACATCACTATACACTGTTTTTTATAATATTCTTTATAATTATATGATTCATTTTATACTTTAGCATAATATTTTATTACATTTTTTTAAGTGCTATGAGAACAAGTGTCATATAATTCCTGTTTCGATATATATTAAAAGAAAAAAAAATATTTTCTTTTTGGTTGATCGAAAGAAATTGTTTTTAATTTCATTGATAAAAATATCATTATTACACTTTAATTTAACGATATTTTTCTTTGGATATGTAGATTTTTTAATTGTAAAATAAAACAAATTATAATACTCAAAATACAAATCAACATTTTATCAACAAAAATAAATTCTATCATTATTTTTTGGCTTCAATTAATAATTAAATGGAAAACATTTTATCTTTGCGATTTATTGATAACTAACTCAATTTAAATATCCTAAATTTTTCTCTCGTATAAAGTCTTTGTAAAAACTTGATTAATTTGAATTTAATGTAATCTTGAAAATTAATATTTTTAAGTATCTTATGAACATTCAACACAGTTAACATTTTGTTTAGTTTGTGATTTAAAGTTTACAATTTGCAAAAAGTTATTTTTTTATGAGTTACATTACTGGAAAATTGAGTTTGTATACCAGCAAATTAGAAAATGTAAAATGTTAATTAATTCAAATACTTAAAATATACTAAAAAGTCATTAAAATTACAAACTTAATTTATATTCACTAGAGTCAATAACTAGATTTTGAATTAGATAATTAGACAATAAGTACTTCTTAAAACTTAACAAACAAATTAAACAATTCAAATATATATAATATAGATAAACATTTAATTTACATAAAAATCTAGTGCCTGAATTTTTTATCGTTTCAAAGTTCAGACACAAAAAACATTGGAATATTAAAAATTACTATTAATCTTAACAAGACACAATATAAATACTTCTAGTTTTTTACTAAATTCTTAAAGCACTTTCGTTATTTTTTTTTTCGTACGAATAATTAAAGTTTACCTAAAGCGAACTACGAAATACTTTATTCATTAGAAAAAATTGCTCTCAAAATTTCATTGTAATTTAATTTAAATAATTATAAAATAATAATTTAATAAAATTAAATTTTGTTCAAATTTAAATAATAAAGTGAAGAAAATAATTTTTAAGAAAAAAGTATAGAAGCATTGGTGCATTTTTCTAAAAATAAAAGTTGAGATTCAGTAGTAGAAATACAGTCACATATTTTCCCATTGATTAACATTTTTTTTTTAAATATTTCTTCGAAACACGTAGCAATTATTCTCAACTTGTAATATATATATAAATATATTCCACAAAGTTAAATATTTTGTTCTTTTATATGCACTGTGTACGTTTTTTTACTTTTTATATACGTATAAGACGAAAAAAATATAGAATGCAAAGAATAAAATAAAAATTACAGCAGTCATTATTGAATCACTTACGTGGATTGACTAGTAAATTAAAATTGTGGAAGGACGTTTTTCTTTCTTTAGAAGGCATCTTTGATATTTTGAAATTGTTTTATGGCCAAGTCGACAGGCAGATCAAATTTATGATTTGTGAGTCGATCGAGAGTGTGAAAAGCGTCTTGAAACCCTATAAAAATCATATTTATAGAAATTATCATTTATTTCATAAATAGATAGTTTATTTATATTTATATATTTAATGTCGAGTGGATTGGAAATACTTGCCAGTTTTTATGACATAACTCCAAGACATGTAGTGATTTTCCAATAAATATTGACATTGCAGAATCAATTTCAACCACACAACTAGTTTATTGGCGCTGTAAAGCAGATAACAAGTTATTGTTTATTTCTAAAACGATTTAAATTGAAATCATTATTGAATGTACCCACTTCAGTGATGCACAGACGAAAGCCTTGAAATGTGTATCATAACTTCTTTTATATGGAGTGTGAGATGCAATTATATTTCCGATAGTTACTAACAAACTCTGAAAAAAAATTAAATTCAATGATTTTTTTTTATTCTTTGTAGATTAACAAAATGGAAAAAAAAATTATTTAGAAGTATTTTCGCACCTGTTTGGATGAAGTGGGTCTATTTCCAACGAGATCGAGATTAAAGCTTTGCGAAAGTTTCTGAGCTGGCGCTGAATTGTATCGTTGTCCATTTTTAATTTCGTAATATTTCAAGACAATTAGCCATGCGTGCATGGAATTACTCGTGGAACTTTGACTTCTTTGGGGAAAGCATCCAACAAATGGTACGACACTATTCACATGTACATCGACACTCGATCCATGTTGCATTAAATCACGAACAGCAATGGCCAAATATTTCCTCACGGCCGATGTAATTTTTGTATTATTTTGCGAGACTGGTGAATCTGAATCCGACGAATATTCTGGATCATTTGTGAATTCCTCATGATGACGATGATGTGCATTTTCAGCAAGAGACTCGAGAATATTTTCCACTGCAATATCGAGTCGTGTTCGTAAATCACGCCAACTGCAGACATTCTTTTTTTTGAAATTACGTTTCGATCTCTCACTACTGCAGCCAAGTTGCGATAGAACGTACATATGTAAAAGCATCAAAACTTTTCGTACTGTATTTAAGCTCTCTGTTTGTTTCTCGTCGCCAATCGGTTTCTTATGAAATGACGAATGTTTAGAAAATGATGATGATGATGACGACGCAGTGGTTGTTCCATGCGTGTGAACTGGACAAGCGCAAGTGCACGCTAATGTTTCTGTACTAATTTCACCCTGGAGATAATTGATGAATCGTTCAAGATCAGCAATTTGTGTTTTTAATTGACCCACTAATTGTTCTTTCATTTTCAAGGGACTGACAATCTGAAAGAGTAGATTAAATTTTTTTAAAAAGAGATTCTTTTGAATAAATTCCTTTTCTTCAAAAAAAAAAAAAAGGAAAATACAAACCTGACTAATTGCACAATCAACTTGCCATCTCAAATCATCGAGCGGCAATTTACATAGATCATCAACGTCAAAATTTAATTTCTCCTTGAGATGATCTATTAAATTAAATTCGTTAAGTAAAATATTTTATATCTTTATAAAATATATTATTAAGGAAACTATTTTTACTCACTGATGACCATATTCTGTCGTTCGAGAACAACACTTTGAGGTAAATCGGCATCACCCGTTTCATACGCGTATTTTTCCAAATCTTCGAGTTGTGTTTTTAATTGGCTTATTAATTCTTTTTGTTTGGATCGTTGCAGTGCCATTTTCGATTCAAGTTCGTCATCTCTCAACTCACCTGAATTCTACAATTATTTTATACAACAATTAAACTATTGACAAATTAAGTTTAATATTTTAAATTTTTTAGGCACGTACACTTTGTCTATCAGAAAAAGGAGTCGATGATCTACTGCTGCTAATTTTCAGTTTATTTGGAACATCAGGAATACCTCGGAAGGCAAATTCTTCCAACTCCTTGAGCAAACTTTCCTTTTTTTCAGTTGGTGCATCAACGATCTGACGAAGTCGAAATTGAACCTATAGTGTAAAGGTTAATATTTTTAATAAATAATTTTTTTATAAATGATGTTTGTAAAGTAATTTAAAATAATGACAGGATACCTGAGCAAAATGCGTGGTTAATGCAATTAGTGATGAATTTAGTGTTTCTTGTTCTTCTTCCAAAATTCTCAGCCTTTCCAATTCATAAGGCAAACTGAAAGAGCAAATAGAATTTATAAAATATTATTTTTGTGAAGATAATTTGAATATAGAGAAATATGAAAAATATACTCACTTTTCCATAGAATGATAATATTTGAAATCGTCTTTAAAAACCTCTTTGAATTCATCCTTAAATTCATCTCCATCATTGGCACCAACAGGAGCCCATCTTTCGCCACAAGGTTTCTCGCTTTCATCGGAATTATAGAAATCATCATTTTCACTGGACTTTAACACTTCATTTATCGGTTCTATCATTTTTATAATTTATTTTATAATTCTTTTATGATTCTTTTAGATTTTATTTGTCAAGATGCCTTCAGGTTAAGAGTATCCTCGTTCATTGACTAATTCAATTTGTTAATTATTTGCACACTTCTGTCATGAAAAACTCCATTCCAAAATCCAGAGAATTTTCTCACTTAGTCCTTTCATTATACTTTAATTCAAATACACTTTTATCTATGAAAAATGTTTCTATTTCATGTAATCCATATATAATAATAATTTTTGACATCTGTCATATTTTTAATCCATAATTAACGTCTGCGCACGTGCGGATATCATTTTGTTTGTGACTGTATCTCTCCCACCCCTAGAGAATTCAGCGCGTATTTTTTAAATACAATTTAAGTACATTCAACTAACAACCAATAAAACTAACAGAAAATCATCAATAGTTTATAACTATTTAGTATAATTATTTATATGATTTTCTTTTTAATAATTTTTCATATTTCTGTTTAAAAGTAAGCGCCAATACAGATGGCGCTCTGAAACGCATGCGCAGGAGTATGACATTTTTTTGGCAACGGCAACCGACGGTTTATGTAAAGGAGTGTGCGTGCATAAAAAAATAAGTGTCAGATTTTTAATAATAGTTGCTCAGCTAAATTTATCAAGTTAACGAGCACTGTTTTGCCTCGTGCGTCCATGTGTTAATGAATTTAGAGACTTGCGACAGAAAAAAGTAAGAAAAAACCAAGTGCCAGGAAATGTAGAGAGTCTACATTATCAAAAATTAATGATACGCAATTCATGCGATTACCTTTTTTTAATTTAAAAAAAAAGTTCATTCTGGAACTTGAGATTTATCCCAATTGTAAGTAAATTTTCTATTAATAGTTTCCGTTCGCACGTTCTCAATAGAGAATGTATTACCTCATAAATGTTTTTAGTCAATCTTTTTCCATTTACGACCGTTGCTCATGATGAAAACAATCGCCTATTAAAATGAATGGCGGATTCATTTTATAATACTTATATAGATTTATTTTAATATAAGCAATACATTATATTGTTAATAATTAAAGGAAAATTATTATAAAATATATATGAGGTAATTTAAAAATTAAAATCGACATTTCCATTATTTCTGGAGGTTATGAATTCAATGATTCAAAGTAAACATTTTTATCTTCCAGTGTTTATCTTTATATATATATTGCTGATGTAATATGGAATATATTATCGATAAAATATGTTTCACGGTTTGACAGAATTGCGACGTTTTGTTGCAATTTGAATAAATTGACAATATCCTTTGAGACAAGATAAATGCGTAAAGAGGTAATTTTTACGAATCGGCAAATGTTTTAGCGGAGGGAGGATTGTAAAATGAGCAAGGTCTTCTCTTTAAATCAAGTTTCAGAGTCTTAGTAACCTTCCTCTATTCCCTCTATTTCATTTCTTTCAAGGGGGGATGTATATTTTTAGATGTGAACATGTGCTTCAGTTCATGAGTTTTAGTGTAAAATTTCGTTACCTCCAGAATGTTGGAAAGAGAATAATAGTCTCGAGTCGCGACAATTGCAGACTCGTAGAGGGTTTTCCTTTAATTTATATATTGAGAAATTAAAAAAAAATTTATTTAATCATGGTTTTTACCAGAAAAATGGAAAATGAGCGTCAATTGAGAAATACGAGGTCACGGTCATTAACTCCACAAGTTTTGAGTCAAAATCTCGTGGACTCTGAAACAACAGAACATCACTATGATCTCAGAAAAAGAAGTCGTGAACGATCTTATACCCCCGGGGAAGTCTCCAGCAGCCGAAGATCAAGTTCAAGATCACTGTGAGTTTTATTCATAAAATTCTTGATTTTAAATATTAAATTTCATTCTTGTTTATAACATAAAAAGACGTATTATATTTTTGAATGTTAACAATTTTCATTTCCTATAAATTTTAAACTATAGATGTATTTAAAAAAAGTAGTCTGAATATTTTTTCAATAGCTTGAAAATATAATTTTTGTTATTGTATTATTTTTTTTTAATAAAAAGAGCATGACATCAGATTTATTTTAACTTCTCTTTTGTCTTACACAAAAAAAGATAATCTCTTTTAAAAGAAATTATGTATGTAGGAAATTTTTTAAATTATTAAACTTCAATGTTTTACTAAACGTTAACTATAGAAATTTACAATGTTTTAAATTATAATACTATTATTTAAGATATTTAAATGAATTTTTATTCTAATTACGTTAAATTTCCCTCAGGCAAGTGAATGCTACAAAGAATCAAGAACAAAATATGGAAGTGATAGAAGAGCGTGAAGATGAATTAGAAATTCAGGAGAATGTCACTGGAAAGAAATCGGCACGACGTTCAGAGCGGCAACGAGTTAAGAGACAAACTGTCTCGAATGGTCAGAGTGAAGTGAAAGAAAATACGGCAAATGCAAAACTTGAACGCAAAAGAAAGAGTGTTACACCGAAAAAAATGTTAACCAGTGATTATTCATCAGAAGATGGCGAACGTGAAGATCCTCCAAGTCGACCGGGATCTGCGTATGAAATTTACAAAAAAGCCGGCGAATGGTGGAAGTAAGTTCAATAATATTTATTTTTGTCTAGAAAAACATATTTTCAAAATTAAATTTTATTGAAATTGCTTTCTTTATTTTTTTTTCTATTTGTTTTTAAGAAACACTCTTTTTACCTTTTTTGAACAAGTAAAATGAAAAAAAGAAGAAAAATTAATGGATTAAAAGTAAAATAAATATAGAGTTGTATAAATATGGAAATATTCGTTAAATTAGAAACAGAATTGAATTTATCCAAAAGTTTGTTTACCTTGTTTTATAAATAATAACATTTGAATGCCCTCTGTAGAAAATTCAAGGTGTTCAATACATATTTCTCATAATATACAATATATTTTATTTAATATTCAGTATCAATTTAGAAACGATTGATGAGAAGTTTCTCTTTTTTAATCGAATTATTTTTTTCAATTTCTTGACTTTGCCCTTCTTCTTTCGATAGAGGGACTTACATAATTTTTATTTATATCTCAATTAGACATTTTTTGTTGTAAAATTCTTTTGATTTCTTGTCAAACAAATGGAAAAAAAATAAATAAAAGAAAGTGAAAAATGTTCTTGTTTTCTAAAACAAACATTTATCATTACAGTGTCTTTCCTAAAACTGATTACACGTATTCTCGTGCATCGCAATGTCGTTACGAAATAGCTCCAGGCGTTTTGGCTATGCCTAATATGTCCCGGCGTTCAATTCATTCTGATTGCAGTAGCACGCACGGCAGTTCCATATCAAACAGTCATCAAAGTTTAAATCTCGAGACGGGTGAAAATAGTGGCGGCGATATTGCCGATATTTCTTCAATCAAACAGGATAATGTGGTATGTTTTTTTTGTACTCTTTAATTAGATTAAAACAAAATTTACCGTTAAAAAATTTTTTTAATGTGTATTATTAAATTATAATTATTCTACGATTAAAAGTAATTTTCACTTTAATATTTTTCACGTATTGAAAAATTGAATTTGATAAATGTTAATTATTTTTTAGTATCATTCAATACTTTAAAGTATTTTATAATATATCTATAGGTACTATAAATATTTTTTTAATTATGTTTATTTTTGTAATCATTATTTTCTTATTATTATCTAATATTTATATTATAAATTATTTATATTACCATTTTTATTATTTAGTAATATTCTAATATTTAACAAGACTGTTTAATATTGTTTGATAATGTAATAATAAATATTTTGGTTATTTATTATTTTTGTTTAGAGAATGGAAAATGCTTCTCATGTCTTTCATCAGGCTTATACCTCAGATTTTGCAGGGAAATCCGTTATTCATAAAAGAACTCACGTTGAACAATACACATCACATCGAGAAATAGTTTATGATTCTAACCAGTTATCACCTCATTTATCGCCAATTCTACCTCCCGAAGAGAGGTTCGTATTTACTCTAAAATTACTTACAATCTTTTGAAATCTTGTTTCTTAAAAAAAATTAATACTAGACTCTCTGTATATATTTCACCAAAAAAAAAAACAGTTACGGTCAATTTTTAGAAAATTTTATATTGGAATTATATAGACAAAAATAATATGTTATATTTCTTTTTGAAAAGCAGGTATAAATCAAATGAAACTTTCATCGCACGTAAATATGGTCATTTATCGCAAGCAGATTCTGATACAGAATTAGATGAAGCTATAACAAGGACAACAACAGTGAATTCAAATAAAACATCAAAAATCTCAAATATATTTTGGAAAATCGTGTCAATTATTGCAACAATATTTTATGGAACATTAAGTTTTGTTACTTTAGGAGTCTTACAAAAGAAGGAACAATTTGCTAGTCATAACTATCAACAATATCAAGGTGAGTGAAAAATTCTCGTATTTTATTATTAAAATTTTTCCATTGATTTCAAAATTCTGTTTTTTTATATCGATATTTCGTTTAAATATTTTTAAAAAAGATTTTCAGATTTTTTATTTTATTTATTGTGAATATTTTTGATTTTCATTTTGTTTATGTCAAGAAGATAATAATTAACAAACTTAATTCTTACAGAATCAAATTGGAGTCGATTGTGGAAAACCGCTGATCATGTTTTTGAAAAAGTTTATTTATTTTTAGTTGACATGATGTTATTTGATTCGTGGTTTTTAAGTCGATTTATGAATACAAGACAACGTGTACAAGGAAGACGTAAAAAACTTTTCTGGATTATCCTGTTGCCTCTTCTCTTCTTGGCTGGTAAGTGAATTAATAAAAAAAATAAATAAAAAAAAATGCGGTTACGGTTTTCAGTTAAAGAATCTCTAGGAAAAAAATTACAAAAAAATATTAAAATTGACATTATTTTTTCTCTATTTCTTTTCTAATGTTTAACCGACATTTAATTAGAATTTTCTTAATTCTTTTTTCAAATCTCAAACATAATTTTTTTTTTTGAATCATAGCGGGGTATTTATCTTCTTTTTGTTTCAGGAGCTTACATTATGCAAAAATATACTTTTACATGTCTGGATTATCTGAAAAATGTTCATAACGACGTCACTGAGACGTCACAACGTGTTATTAATGACATTTATGATATATCGTTTATCGATTATCAATTTTTTATAAAATATTTTACATTTTATAAAAATTTTTCATTGCCCCAAGTACCAAGTGTGAACGTGTCTCTGCCCGAAATTGGGTGGAATATTCCTTGGTGATTTTTTTCGAAAAAGTTCGCGATAATTTAAAAAATTGTCGTTTTTTTCTTTCTAATATTTACTAACTTTTTTTTCAAACTAACGAGTTGTTTTTGAAGAGGTATTTGGCTACCTTCTTTAGTGTTGATTTTCAATGATTTAGACATGTTCCTCTCATAAAAGTATTGAGTTGATAGATCGTTATGTTGCATGTAGTTTGGTGTTCGGTTGCTTTACTTAACGTAGCTTTAAAATATTCTTCATGAAATATTAAAATATATTAAATTAAAATACAAATATTAAACATTTGAATATTTATAATAACAAATATTTATAATTATTTATAATGCAGATAAAAAATTTTCTAAAGAAAAAAATATATGAATATTTATATTGCTTATTATTAGTTGATTTAAAAAAAATTGTAAATCTCTGTATTGAGAGATTTTTTTGGGATAAAAATTACAAAATTGATAATGTTTCAAAAGAATGGCATTTTTGTGAATTTATCATTAAAATGTCGTGTATTGTCAATTTTATAGTCACTTGTCAATAGCCAAAGGTTTTTCACACCAATGATTAAGTTCTCTGTTGCCTTTATAGTGCCTTTAAAAAGCGGTAAATCATTTTATACGAAAATATTAAATATAGTTTATTAAAACCGGTTGAGCATTTTTAGCGTAAGTTTATAAAAGTACTAATAATACATAAATACAGTAGTGTTGTGTTTTTGCTTGTTTACTAAACAAACTAGTATTTCACTTATAGTTCCTTAAATTCCGATAAAAATCACGAGTCTTCAATTTATTGAAATAGTTTACGCATTTTTTTACACTGGGCATTAATAGCGTTATACAATTTTTTCGATACAATAATTTAAGAGACTCGAGAAAAGCAATTAATATTTCTTCAGTTTAAATAATAATAATAATTTTTAATTTTTGCAACACGTTCACTCTTTTTTGCATTCATATGAAATTTCCTTCTTTTTTTTGTCTTAAGAATAAATTTTACAAAAATGCAACAATCTTGAAAGTAATAATATTAGTATTATTATTATCATCTTTTTTTCACTAAATATTCAAAACAAATTATTAGATTTTGGTGGCGTCGTAATAAATTTTCAGTATAATGGACATTTAAAAGATATGCAGATGTAATGGGAGAAGGATAGAGGAAGGCTAAGTCTCTGGAGATTTCAAGAGTTGACATAAAAAATTCAAGCTATTCGATTGGTGAGTTCCTTCGTCTATCCTTCTCACAGTTAACGTATATTGATCCTTCACAAAAAAAAAAAAAGTTTTTCCTCCATTTAAGAAGCAATTTCAATTATTTTTCCAAACATTTTTTGCTGTGGAAAAAACTCTCTTCATTTTTGTTTTTCAAACAAACAAACAAAATTTTTTTGTTACAGGATTCTGGTGTTTGCCACAATTTACGCCATTTTCCATAAAACAAACCGAAGAAATAGTGCCATCATTTCATAGTAAAGCGGATTTAAAAGAATATATTGTTGATACATCACGAGAGAATGAATTGAGATCACTTCTTCAAATATTGACTGATAAAGTTCAAAGATTAGAAAGCAAAGACATTCTACAAAGTGTAAGTAAAATACATTTTTTTTGTTTACTTTCTTTCTCAATTTTGGTATTTTTTTCATTTATTTAATAATTAAAATTATTAATTTGTATTTTGTTAAATAGGAGCATTTGAAAAACGTGACACAAGTAATTAAAGATCTAAAGAAGAATGACGATAGTATATGGAGTAAATATGACGTAAGAATAATTAAACATTTTTAATGTAATTTATTCATTTTATTCTTATTCAATTAATTTCTTTTCATTTAATTTCATCTATTTGCTTTATTAATTATTAATATATTAATTTTAGAAAAAATTGACTAATCTGGAAGAAAATTTTCGTCAGAATGTGAATGAAAAGAATTATGAGACAATAAGTGCAATGAAAGTGGAATTTGAAGCGCTACGCGATAATTATTTTCAATTAAAGTCTTGTTGCGATTCAAATGTTCCAACTTTAACTGACGAAAAAATTGATAGTCACATCGATAGAATTCTAGCTGGTTATTTTGGCAGTTCCACTTCAAAGGAAGAATTGTCCAGAGTCATTCAAAGTTTACTATTGATACGGGAAAATGAGAATATACGAAAAGAAAATGTGAAAGGTAAGGAAATTCCCCATCAACAGAAAATAAATTTAAATATTTTTTATTTTGATATATATCTAATTTTAATTTGATTGACAGAATCAAAAGTAGAGAAAATTAGTGGCGATTTATCTCTGGAGGACATGAGAAGGATAGTTAAAGAAGTACTCAAGATTTATGACGCTGACAAAACGGGAAGAGTTGATTATGCATTGGAATCAGCAGGTGGATAATTTAAAGAACAATAATTTCGTCGTGTTTCTTAAAGAAAATGGAAAATTTACTGTTTTGTTTTTGCAGGTGGACAAGTTATTAGTACACGATGTACACAAGGATATAATGTTAAAACAAGAGCTTACAAGCTGTTTGGTTTAACCTTGTATTATGAAAGTAACGATCCTCGAACTGTGATACAGGGAAATACTTTACAACCTGGCGCTTGTTGGGCTTTTCAAGATTTCCCTGGTTATTTATTAATTAAATTACGCAACCTTATTTATGTCACTGGTTTTACTTTAGAGCATGTGCCCAAGTCAATTCTACCAAATGGAGATATGAGAAGTGCACCGCGCAAATTTAATGTTTGGGTTCGTTAAAAATTTTGTAATTTCCTTTTTTTTTCTTTATTTTATTTTTTACGTTATGTTTCAATATTTCCCTTTCATTGTTTTATTTCATTTGTTTGTTTGGCTGATTGTGATTTCAGGGATTGAAGCATGAAAATGATTTGGAACCGGTTATGTTTGGAGAATACGAGTTTCTTGATTCTGAAGACAATTTACAATACTTCCCTGTTCAGGTTCGTATTAATAATCATTTATTTATTCATTCTAAATAAAAAAAATTTTAAGAAACGATTTAATTAAATTTTCATGAAAAGAAATTTAGAATATTTTTTATTTCCTACAGAATACGACGATAAAGACAAATTACGATCATGTGGAATTGAGAATACACAGTAATCACGGTCAACTTGAGTACACTTGTTTATACAGATTTCGAGTTCATGGACGAATATTGTAAAAAGGTGATATTGAAATCAAGACGAAGAAAGTTCCATTATTTCTTATAGTGATGAAAGTGAGCAGCTTTATTGTCATTATATATACCATCGTGCCTTTGGCTGCAGTATTTATTGTTCCTCACCACCAAATGAGAGTGGAATGTAAATCGCACAGAATTTTGGAACGCACATAAAAGTTTTTTTTTCCTCTTAAATTTAAACATGTGCGATTCGTTTTTTTTTAATTTTAGATAAGAAAGACGATTTCAGGGCTTAGGCGTATAGTGTAAAAATGTATTTTTGTAAAAAATAATATTCCTTTCAGGATTGTTCTTATATACGAAACATTGTATAGAATTCGTTAGACTGAATTCCCAAATAGTTACCCGAAACTAAGAAAAATTCATAAAAGATGAAACATCGAAATAAGCGAGACAGTACAAATTGTGAAAGAAAAAAAAAGAAAAGAAAAATAATTAACTATAGAGTAGGTGCATTCTTGTGCATTCTTGATGCACTTGTAACAAGGCATTTGATGAAATCGATATGATGGAAAACCATCTTTATTGTTATAATTTTTATTTATTTAGTCGAAATCTGACTAGTTTATTTATTTAGTTTTTTTTGAATGATCCATAGGATTAAAAAATTTCCAAAGTTATTTAATGTTTAGTTTAGAGTCTTTTTAAAATAACTACATTTATTATTCTTAATTTGGAAACTAAGTTTCTAAGCCCCGTTCCTTTTTTTCGAAATCATTGATATTAAAATTTTGATTAAAATCTATAAAATGCCTTGACTTGTAGCTTGAGACTATTAACAAATCACGCTTTTACAAAGATCTATTTTAAGATATATTCGTATACATATAAATATACCAGAAAAATATTAGTCTTATTTCTGGATGACAAAAAAATTTAATTCTTTAGTAATTAAAACATGACTTATTTTGTAATTTGTAAATATTTTTCTGTAAGTTTTTGAGTATTTTTTTTTTATAAATCATGAGAGATTTTTCCGTTAGATTGTAACAGAGACTTTTTTTGAATTCTTAAAAAATTGTAATTGTAGAATGATTCTGTATTTATGTTTTTTAGAAATTCAAAAAAAAAATTCTGTAAATTCTACAAAAAAACCTTTAAAAAGATTTATTTTTGGTAAAAAGAATTCAAAATTTACAGAATTTCGTAAAATTGACAAATGTCTATAAAAAAAAAAAATATATATAGAAGTTTGTAAAATTTACCGAATTTAGGGTTAATATTTTTTCTAAACGGCGAATAGAAACTCGTCATTCATCTTTATGCGGGTCATATTTTTTATAAATATTAAAAAAAAGAAAAAGAAAATTCATTGCTTTTCTTGATGAGAGTTTAGTGTTGACCAAATATATGATTTTTTTTAGACAAATATAGTACAAAAATTTCACTTTGCACATATTAAATCATTTAAAGACAATAAGTACTTGTTTAAACTGAAGAGCAATTAAAACGGTTCAGTATAAAAAAGAAAATAATTTTATTGCCTCTTTTTAAGAAAGCATATCTATGTTAGTGAGATTTTGCATAATCAATGTTTAATTTTTTGTTTTGTTTTTGTTTTTTTTTTAAAGACTGTAGACTGATTAATTTATATTAATTTTAACTGCAGAAGTTCATGTGCGGCTTTGGCATATTCTACTTAAAAATCTATAAATGAAAATTGGAGAATGTGACTATTATTATTTATCTAAATCAAATTAAAGTCAATGAGTGAAAAGCTTTTTTTCTATGTGTGTCATACTATATTGGTAAAACAAGCATAATATATGCACGAACAAATTGTAGGAACTATCGATTTTGTGAATAAAAAAAAATTGTGAAAAAAAAATTTCGATTTTAAATTTTCTTTATTAATTATTAAATAAAATTTCGCTTGATTAAAAATTGTGAAAGTTTGATTCAAATACTAATTCTACTTCATGAAATTCAATTAAATGTTTATTAAATTAGATTTCCTTTACAAATAAAATAGTTCAAAGTAGGTACTTTATTTATTTATATTTGTTTTTTAAAATATGAATACGATATTGGTTATTTTAAATTTGCGTGGTATGTACAACCAATGAGGGAGATAGTAACAGTCACGTGGCTAAACTAACCGAACCTGACTTGTGCTTCTCCATGCTCTTTTCTAAAAAAAAAAAATAAAAATTGCAAAAATTCACAGAAAAATTTTATTGTAATGTGGCACAATATTTTAAATAGTTTTTTATCATTTAGAAATCATAATAGTTTATAAATTCGTCAAAATTAATTGTCTAACAATGTCGCGAATGTTATTGAGAAAATTTGTGAAACAAATCGAAGGTGTTAAACATGTCAGTACATGGTCTCCACTCGCTACGGCTTTTAATTCAAAAGCAACGCCAGATATAAATTTAAACAATAAAAATAAAGAAACAGTAAGTAAATAATTCTTCTTGTTTCTAAAATATATCAGAATATAAATTCTCAAGTGTTTACTTAACATAACCTCAAAATCTTTATTTGGCAAAAGTACCAAATAAAAAATATTTTTTTTATATTAAAAAAGCAATATTGGCTATTATATTTATTAATATTTAATTACAAGTAATAAATATTTTTATAAATATATTCTAATTAAATTCAATATCTTTCAATTTGCAGGGATTGTTTAAGATACCAGAATTAAAAGATGCAGCTGGATTTGAAATTCTCAAAAATTATGCAATTTCGCACTCAAATCAACTTGTCGAGGAAGCGACAAGTCCGGATCGTAATAGAAAAATGGTGGAAATTTTCGATGAACTTTCAAACACTTTGTGTCAAGTTGCAGATATGGCAGAATTCATCAGGTTGGCTCATCCCGACGAGGACTTTGCACATCATGCAGAAGATGCTTGCCTGGCAATTAGTAGTATAGTTGAAAAGTAAATGTTCAATATTTTTTTTAAAAACCTATATACACACTGAGAAAAGTGCGGGGCATGAGACGTCCCGCTAGAGCCCTGAGCAGTCCTAAATAAAGTAGTTGAGTGAACCTGCGATTCGAGACATCTCACGCCTCGGTATGAAACGTCTCAAGTCCCGGAACCGGGAACGCTGTTCACCCGACTGTCTGCTCCCTTTAAAAAGGAACTGAGATCACCGTCAACCGGGGCGTCTCAGCGCCCGGAACGAAACACCTCATGCACATAAACACAGTTGCTCTCAGCGACATTCAGAAGT
This sequence comes from Leptopilina clavipes, assembly GCA_001855655.1. Classification (NCBI taxonomy): domain Eukaryota; kingdom Metazoa; phylum Arthropoda; class Insecta; order Hymenoptera; family Figitidae; genus Leptopilina; species Leptopilina clavipes. Next base: position 39,317 of record JUFY01035155.1, read on the forward strand.
GCTGCTCAAGGCCCGCACTTTTCTCAGTGCAAATTTGTATATTTATTTTCTATTTAAACTAAATCA
>JUFY01035163.1:9899-25647 GCA_001855655.1 Leptopilina clavipes
GCCTTAAATGTTTATGATTCAAAATTGTTAAGCATGCCATTTATATTTAAAAGTAAAAAATTCAACTATTATAAATTCGACAGAACAAATATTAAGAGAGAATAAAAATTGTCAAAGAAAAGATTTTCAAGGAATGAGAAATTTCAAGTTGTTTTGTTTTATTGCCCTCGCGTAAAAGAAAAGGAACATAATTTTAAGTTGACGCAGAGAAAGTGAGCTTTTCCAATTTCATTTTTCTCAAGTTTATCTCCATATTTCGCTTGTGTAAAACGAGTTTCTCACTTGTTTGCCTTTTAAAATATTTGTCAACAGCGCCGCGCCTGTATATTCTCACGCACCACCCAAAAACTTTATTTTCACATTTCCTAGAAGCGAATCACAGTAGAAAATAAAAGTGTTATTTTAACACCAAAAAAGTGGTGTTAAAACAATATGCAAAAAATTTCACCCTAGTTGAGGGCGCCACTGTCTGTGTGAATTAGCATTGGTTAAAATCACACACAATCGAAATTACATCATCTTTTTTCTGTGTAATTAACAAACTATATAATTCTCAATATTTTATTTCAAGAACCGTTTTGCAAAAAGTTTAATATAAAGTGATACTCATTCGAGATATATTTTAATATTTTATTAGATCATGTCTGGGGATATTTTCTTATTTTTATGTATATATTAAAAACCTTTGGCAAATTTATCATTTCGATTGAATTGTCTGCATTGTGTTAAATTTATAAATTAGGACAAAAGTTCAGTCTGATTAGAAACTGTCTTTCATCGCTGGTATTTAATTCAGAACGAACTTTAATGTCTGAATGTAACTTCTTCTTTTCTTGAATCAAATTGTCTTTTAGTGTGAAAATGAAGAGGATATTAAATCAAAATTACATTAATTTCAAATCGTTATATTTGCCTGAATGAAATTGACTTTTACTACTGATAGCAACATTAGATTGAATTAAAATATTCCGTCTGATTAAAATTGTCCTTTACTACTTAGACTCTGAAGTTTAAAGTCTCCTTTACTTCTGTAAATAGAATTTCGTATGTCTGACTACATTCCTTTTTTACTACTGCGAACCAAATTTTGTTAACATTTTGTTGTTCTGTTTCTATAATTTTGTTGCATTATATTATTTACTTTGTCTGATTAAGTCTTTTTACTACTGAAATAAAAATAAAATAATTTCTAAAGTTTGTCTGACTGAAACTGACCTTTACTACTTCTTACAGTTACCGTCTGCATTATCATTTAAAAAAAATGTTTTCTTCTGTTTAATTTAAACTCTATCTTTTATTTATTAAAATATCGAATAGAAATTACATTAATTTTGAAACTCTTGCTTGACTGAAATTGACTTTTACTACTGATACCATAATTACGTTGAATTGAAACGTTTAGCCTGACTGAAAATATTCACTCTGTAGTGTAAATTATTTTTTGCATATTATAAATAGAATTCCCATATAGAATTTTGTATGTCTGACTAAATTTTTTTTTACTACTGAAAAAAAATTAGTTGTTTAATCGAACCAATATAAATTTTTCTTCGTCACATTTTTACAATTTTGTTACATTACATTATTTGGTTTGTCTGACTAAAATTAAATTTACAACTAAGACTGACTTTGATTACATTGATATTAATAATAAATAAAGAATTGTATAATTTAGAAAATAAAATTAATTTAAAAAATAAATTTTTTTTGCGCATATTAAATTATAATTTTGTAAAGTTGAATTATTGTCGTTATTAAAAAAAAATATATTTCTTTCAACTTGAGCCATCGTTTTCTATATTATATTTCATCGATATCATAGGACAAATCCGAGGGGATCTAAATCTTTTGTCTGGAGCGAGCGAGCGTAGAAAAATGACAAGATTCTTTTTTACCCGCTTACCATCTTTCTCTCGCAACCGACGGGATATTCGAGAGTCAAGTCAGCAAATTTTCTTCCACTATTACGATTCTTCGATTTTGCAGCCCACCTCATCTTGCTAGATGTCCCTTCAAACGAATGAATCGACATCAAGCAAACTATCTCTAATTATTATTATCAATCCGCTTTTAAATTTCAATTTCAATATCCGACTTTTTAAAAAAAAAATTCCCCTTCTGACGAATTTTCTCTCTAAAAATATATATCCATGGCAAAAAAATATTTTCCCTAGATTATCTCTTTTATAAAGTTATTTAATTTTTTCCTTCTCATCTTCTTTTAAAAAATGCTATTACTTTTTTCTATATTCAAGTTTTCAATTGAAAGCAGGCTCTTTATTTTTGAAAATGTCTTACGATTGTCTTGATTTTTAATCTTGCAAATGGAGTTTGATAAAAAAAGTATATAAATTTAAAACAATTGAGCTTAGGAAGGTTGTTCCCTAAAAGTTGGCTTATGGACTGCAAGCTATATGAAGTCTCTCTTAGAAGGAAGAGAAGAAACCTGTAAAGAATTCGCAACTTTTAAACGGTCGTTTAGGGCTTTTAAACGAAAGTATCGCTGAAGAGATGCTTATAGAAATTTGTTACAAACTTTTCGACGTGGATAGAAACCAGTCTGGAGTGTCAGTGTCTTCTCGGACAGGAGAGAATGAGAGAGAGAGAGAGAGAGAGAGAGAGAGAAGTTTAAGCAATATTCTCTTGAAATTGGTTTCGGGCAAGTTGAAGTGGTCGAGACTTTGCGCGCTGAGTATATCGTCGTCTCAGTGAGAAAACAACCCTTTCCCCCACTCCTGAAGCATTTAAACTCTGGTCCATTCCACCCCCCGCCACCTTTGAAATGTGATGAGGATGATGACTATCATGATTATTATTATTATTGTTATTATTATTATGATCCAACAACCCTTTTGCGTGAGTTTCCGCTCCATGTTCCTAATCGTCTCGTTGGTCTCCGCTTAGTAAAGCTTAGGATACAGTTAACCGAGTGTGGGTTAACCAAGGTCGGAAACCGACGGTGCGAGACGTTTGCTTGTTTCATGGATTAAACTGTCGAAAGGGTTAAACTCTCTCTCCCTTGTTCTATATACATATTGGAAATTTGTCTTCAATTTTTTTTCCTGAAAAAGTAAATATTTTTTCTCCTCCCTTTTTACGGTAAATTATTTTCCGCATTTTTTTTTATATCTACGTTTCAAATTTTCATTGCGGAAGAAAAATATTGTAAAGTAACAATTGTAGTAAAACTGTTTATATTGAATAAGAAAATGCATATTATTATTTTTTTTGAAGCGTGAGGCAATAGTGAAACAAAGGGGGAGTAAAGGGAGTAAGTAGGGTCAATATTTGTAAAAAGTATATGTCGACTTAACGAAATATATTATTTTCTGTCCTTTCTACTTTTCTTTTTCAGAAAAAAACGTTTTAAAGTCGTGTCGACTTTTTTTTTAAACTTTTGCATACGAATTTTAATAATTTAGAACTTGTAATTAATGTAATTTAAAGAAAAAAATATTGGAATGTTTGAGGTATTTTTTGAATAGGATAGAATTCTTCTGGTGATAAAAAGATGATTTTTGCTCCAAAGGGAATTTTCGCTCGTAATTTATATTGTCTTTTGACATGAGGAGGCGAGTGATTTAGAGAGCGGTTGAAGCGCTAGTTAAGCCATGTTACTTCCACCTTATTTACATTCTGGCAATCAAAGAAACCTATGGGATGAAGCCATTGAGGTGGAAGGTTCGTAGACGAAAGAGAAAGCTCGATTGGTCGGATGAACAAACGTCTTGAGGAATCTGCAAACTCCTTTGAAGCTGGAAAAGAGAAAGAAAACAAACCTTCCTTGGTGGAATCCCCTTTAAAGAACCCCAAGAAAGACCTCTCACACCCTTTGATAGATCCAGCACGAGAGCTGGGATTTCGACAACATTCCGAAGTTTAATCGTCCCAGGTTTTTGAACCTCCTCAAGATCTTCAAGATCCCTTTTCCACCCGTGTGTGTATCTCTCTCTCTCTCTCTCTTTTTTGGTCTCGCAAAAATTAGCTCCAAAATCTTTCCAGATCTTTTTTCATTCCCTCATATCTTAGTATTTTTAGACTACTATTTTTTAAACTATCATTTTTCTCGCTTTTTTCCCTCTCTTTTTGAATCTGTCCACACCTTTGTCGCAAACAGCCGATCCGCACGATCGGGAAACGATATCTCACGGAAGCAGATTTTCCGCCTCAGGGATTTCAATCTCGATGCTCTTTTCGAAATTGGAAGACTAAGGTTGGGAAGTTTTTCTACAAAAAAAAAGAATCGTTTCTCTATTGTAAATTTTATCTATAGGTAAAAATTTTTCCCAACTTGGCCAATTTTTCCCTCCATTTTTGAAATACTTCATATTTTAGATATGAAATTGAAAATTAAAATATCAGAATTATGTTTTGATACTCGGGGATGAAAGGAACTTATCAGTGCACTATTAGTTGTCTTATTCGATATGATGAATATTCCCTATACTCATCTAGCTGTGACATTTGCCTTGGGCGGGAAATATTTGTTTTTCTGTAAAATATCACATGTCAGTGAATTTTTATAAAAAATTCGAATTAGATTTTGATTCCGAATTAAAAATTGTATTTATAGAAAAAAATGGATAATTGTTGCATTAAAAATAATTTGTCGAATATCGCTTAAGCTTGAGTAAATTGCTTCTAAATATAAGAATCCTTAGGATATTCCAAAGTAGAAAATAAATGCGATTCCTAAATGTGTTAAAAACTCATAGTGCAAGATTAACTGAAATTTAGAAACATTATTTTTCAAAGAGACAAAAATTTATGTAAATGTATAAATTATAGTCTGAAGTTCGACACTTAACAGATTTCCTTTTTTTTTTTTTTGCTAAGTATGGGATGAAGAATTTGCATATTTGGGAAATAGGACGAATGAATAGAAAGGAGGGGGGAAGTGTTGTGAAAGAGGTACATTACGTAAAGTAGGGTAAAAGAATACGGGGGTATATTGCACCTGCCTTCTTCCACTCAGCCTCTTCTCAATCTCCCGTTAGTTCTACACGTTCAATCTGTACCCGAAACAATCTCTTCTCTCTGCTCTCTGTACCCCCAACATCTGCATTTACAATCAAGCTAAAACGCGCTCACTAACGTCACCGTGGTTACCGAACCCATTGAGACTAGTATACAGTGTGTATGCGTATACAAATCGAGGCTTCCTCGTGCGCACTTTTGTGTGTGCAATCCATCTCAAGTGGAGGCGCTTGTTGATGACACTACCTGAGAGAATGTGATGGTTGTTTGTCATTGGGAGCAGAGGGGGGAAAAAAAGGAGGCGAGAGGTGACAATCTTTAAAAAACTTTTGCTTGAAAAGCCTCCTCACTCTTTTTTTTTATTCCCCACTGGCCCCTCCCACCCTATTTCACCCTCGACAAACCCTTCCCATGTAGAGTCAGCAACCCTTATTTTGCCGCCTAGTATGCAATGCATATACGCCTTCCAGCATCGCGAGACGCGACGCTTTAAATTAGAGCTCACTCCTCGTGCGACACTCTAATGCGAATAGTAGAAGGGAAAAAAAAGGGAATATGAGAAAGAGAGAGGGACGCTTTTCTCTCTCTCTCTCTCTCTCTCACTATATCACTGAAAATACGACAGAGGTACGCATGTGAAGAATCGTGAAATTACAACTATGAATTGCGAAATTGGAGAGGACGGACATTGTCAGTGAGACGAATTGACACGGACGTTTGCTATTAAACTTCACCACTCGACTGCACTTTTTACTATAGGGAGATATAGCTGTAAAGTCTGTGTATGAGAGTACTTTTATATACCCCTGGAACAAAACGGATTATTCAACTGACCTAATTGACCAGGAATAATGAATTCACTTTTTAACAGCAATTCCGAGTGCACTTTTTTTCTATTTCTTTTTTTTTGCGTCGCTGTTTATTCATCAAGGTCCGTTGTGAAATTAAGCAGCATTTTCTTTTTTATTTTTATTTCATGTCGTTTAACTCTTCAACATAAAAATGTTCTTATATTTTGATATATGACAAAAGTGTTTTTCTCATATTACACTAGAAAAATATTTCACAGAGAAAGAATTCTTTTCATCTAAAAATTATTTAATTGCAATTAATTTGAACTTTTTGCTAAAACATTTTTTTTTATACCTTTAAAGTAGCTTTAAAATAAACCTAAAGAAATTATTTCTAAAAAAAATTAGAGAATAATTTTTCCATGATCTATAAGTTCGAATAAATTACATTATTTGTTTTGAAATAAATTAAATTGAAAAAAAAAATTATTAACTTTTTTTGATTGATTCAAATAATTTAAAATATGGAGCAAAAAATTATTATTTATTTCAGCTTTTATTTGCGAGTTCCATTGATAAATCGACAATAAAATATAATTTGTTTCGTACAGTACAAATTTCTCGATAATGACAAAATATATCTCTATACGTAAATTATTTTACATATTCCTGTTTATACATTTTATACCGATCAATTATTCATTCACAAATTTATAAAGTACAAAAGCATGTTGATTGCGCTTAATTATATATTCTACATTTTGATTAATTATAAAAAAACTAAAAAATTGTTAAATAATAATTTATTTATGTGTTAAAGTTGTTGCAGTTCGTGTTTTTTTATTATCGACAGCTTTCCATTAATCTTTTCTCTCAAAATACACTGAGAAAAATAAAAGGATTACTAGTTAAATTTTAGTAACAACAACTAACAAAACTGGTTAAATTAACCAAGAAATTAGTAAAGTTAACTAAATTTGTAGTTTATTTAACCTACAAAAGCTAGTAATCCTTCTAACTAACCATTTACATGGTTAATATTACCATTTTTTTTCTCCTTGTAATGTTTCATTTAAGTCATCGATTATTTGGAAAATTTTCTTTTTTAGTTCACGTAAAATTTTAATTTCCACATGAATGAATGACTTAAAATTTAGATAAAGTGTTGAAGTTGATAAAAAGTATGAAATTTATTTAAAATTGAATATTTTATTTCAAATTGAATATTTTATTTCAATGACTGATGATTTATTATGAAAAAGTATCAGTTATACGAAATTTTAAATAGAAGTCCTCTGTTTCGTCAAATATTAAATATTATATATTTCCATTATTTAAAAGTCTGAAATAATTTTCAATTTGTTGAGAATTGAGAGTTTTTTTTTACAATGTTGAACTCCACAAGGTTCATAATTAACGATTTAAAAGAAAAATATTTTTCTACTTAGATAATTTTTATGTAGAAAATATTTTTGCAATTTTTCTTTTTAATTAACAACTGCAAAAAGAAAATTTTTTAGACAATAAATATTATTTTTTCACTTGAAAAATATTCGTTTCTTTTGAAACGTTGATGATAAACGTTGTGGACTTGAACTTTTTGTTCTCTTTTTTCTTTTTTTTCTTTCTTTTTTCTCAAGTATTTTTCTTCAAGAAATTTGAACAACAAATCTTGAGTTCAGTAAATAGTTAAAATTGAAAAATGAGAAATGAAAAATGAAAATTCGCATTGTTTCGAATTCTGTTTTCTAATTGGTTTTGAATTTTTGATACTCGGCTAGTATTTAAAGACTTTATATGGAGAAATGGCTCATTTAGGAGTAGACATTGCGACGATTGTATGTGCATCGCGTAATTTTAAACGCATTCTATAACCATCTCTTGGCGGCGATTTCTCGTGCGAGACGAGTCTGTATAACGTTTTCAGGCATTTTGTCACCAGGCTCGCTCTGTGCACACATAGAGTCTTGACAACAGAGGCGTTCCACGTACCGGCGTTCCATGCATAGAATAGTAGAAGGGTTTGCCCCCTTCTTGTCAAATCGGACGTCGAGTTACGGCAAAAGCACTACAGAAGCCAGGGCCCGGAACAAGAGAGAGAGAGAGAGAGACGAGACGCCACCGACGACGGCGGGGACGACGTGTATACGTATACAAGTTATTCTCTATGCAGCCTGTTGACGAGAATGGCAAAGAGAAGCTAACTTCCTCACTAACTTTTGCAATATTCCCTCGCTCTTCCGTTTTACCTTTCAAGAATCATCTACTCTACTACTTTTCTTTTTTAAAAACTCCCCGAGTCTTCCTCTGCCGCTCTTTCTCTCTTTTTTTTTCTTTCTAAATAGAAGTGATTGATTTTCTATAAAATATTGTACACACAACTATGAGACCACCTGTTTTACGATCCCTTTTTTTTATTATACGTAACAGAAAAAAAACACACACTTTACCTACAAAGGAAATGCGTTGACCATAAAAATTCATCATTTATAATTCCCGCATGCTAACAAACAAAGTCCTATTATTTAAAAAAACGATAACACCGTTTGTTTAAGTTATAAAAAAACAGGAAATTATCTCTAACAGAAAATTTTATCGATTTTAACATTGGGAGGAGAAAATATTCAAAAGATAAGAATGTTTTATTTGCAATTTTTTTTTTTTCGGTAAATATTTAATAAAAGTTTGAAAAATAAACAGAAATCAATCGTTGAAACACACTCGACGATTTAGATATATATTCAAAGGGAAAATGTAAGTTTTATTTGTCTATGGTTTGTGTGAATAGAAGTGCTCTAGGTCCTAGATAACTAGAACGCGCGCGCGCGCGCGGCAAATGAGTGTAAAGAGCCAAGTGAAACATAACTGTTTGATGAGTTTACACAGCGGTTCGTGATAAATTATAAAGTTTCATTACCCTGAGTGGCCAAAGCAGATAGTCTCTTGGTGCTTATATCTCATCTTTTCATATTTGAATCACTTTGGCTTGGAATAACGTCACTATTAATAGCGAAAAGCCAACAAAAGTCGTGGCAAAGTTGGAACTTAATTCATCTGAGATAATGAGTCAGATATCATGATTCATGATATTTCACTTGTTGGCGAATTTAACTGCACTTTTTCTAATTACAAATTATTGTCCAAAGGAGAAAGAATATTCCATTGCTTTTAATTACTTTTCATAAAGAAAACCAGAAGTGAGAGAGAGAAATTTTTTAATTAACTCCGAAATATTCTTTTCCTGCACAAAATTTTTACATCGTACAAAAAAATTTATTATTTTAATAATTTTATTTTCAAATTGGAAAAAATAATGTTTTTGATTTCTAAACGCCAAATATCCGAAAATCTATTTCACTTTGTACAAAAAAAATTTACAATTACAAAAAAAAAGAAATATTCATTTTTTAATTTTGAAACATTTAACTCCAAGGGATGACTTTCGTTTCTTATTTTTAAATAATATTGGAATTGCTCTTTTGGATTTTCAATGAAAATATAGGAAAGCATATTTATGAGAAGAAAATTTCCGATTTTCTGAAAAGTTTTATCGTCCCTTGACTCCTGTTGTCTGAAATTGACGAAAACTCCTCTCGTCGAAAACACAGGTCAGAGGAGAGCTTTCCCTTGGGAGAAGCTCAGTAATAATTCAACTGAGAATCCCAACCGGACCGAGGGTTGCTTCAGCTAATTCGTCAATCATTATAGAACGACCACACGAGCTCGAAATAAAAAGAAGAGACAAAAGCACATTCTATGGAAAAGAATGGACGCGAATTTTCCCTTTAGAAAAAAAGACTCAATATTTAAAATTATTTACAGTCAAGAAATGAAAAATTCTTTCAAAAAAAAATCGTGCCAGGTAAACAAAAATATGTCAAATTTCAAATTTTTCCAAGAAGATTAATATTACTGTTATCGAAAAAAAATATTTTGAAATAGTTTTCTATTTTTCATGACTCATCAATTGTGAAAAGTTTTGATATTTTAATTAGGCAACTGACAAGAGAATCCTCTTTAGGGGTATATAATAAATCGAGAAAGGGAGCGTGATAGGGGAAAAGTGATGGGGGCTGGGTGTCGGGAATTGTTTACGCCCTTTTTATTCCAAGTAAAGTAACGACATCCTGGAATCAAGGAACACGAAGGTTCCATTAATCATAATCGCATTCCGATTCGAGCAGTTCTTTTTGACTCGCAAAGCTTTGCGAAGGAGGAAGGAAGGAAGGAAGGGAGAAAAAATTGGAAGGAAAGAATAAGAAAAGGAGAAAAGTTGAAGGCTAGATAAAGCCTAAGGAGAGGAAGAGAGGCGTCAGACTTAGGAGGAGAGAATGCTTTCTGGCAGGAGTTGTAACCGGGGATTTGTCATCCAGACGTGACGTGGTGCGAAAAACCAACCTACACGCTAATGCCTCGATTCGAGATGCGAATTTCCCCGCTTTTCTTGCATAGAGAAAATACTTGGACATTTTCTGATTGAAATATGCTTATCTTGAAGATAGTTTTCCTATATAGAAACTGTTAAAACTGTGGAATTTTATCCCTTTTTTTCAATATTTGGAATAGATTTCAATTTTACAATATTGAATGAGTTTCCTTCTCATTTTCCTTAAAAGGCATCACCTCGTTTTTCTTTCCCCTTTCCATTCTAGTTCTCCCGTTCTCCAGCGATCTTCCTTTTTTTCTGACAATATCTTTACCCTGAGGGATTTATGCTTCGGTCTTGTTCTCAACCTGTTGGTTGAAAAAAAGGGAGAGAGGGAGAGAGAGAGATACAGTCCGAATGAGTTTCGAGGATCGACTTACACTCATTTGTTTCAGTGGTCGCAATTCTTTTCTAAACATTCCAAATAGTTGGGGTTTTTTTTCGTTTTCTTTTTCACTAAATTTACTCTGGACCTTCGAACCCTCGTAAATTTCCAGGCAGTTGACAAAGAAGTCAAGCTATACGTAAAGCTCACATTTATATGATAATTGAGGGCGTACCGGCTATTTAAAAAAAAAAACCTGGATTTTAAGAATTGAGAGGCATCGAAATTTTTTTCGACCAAATATGGGCGGTGGTAGAAAGAGCTTTTCAAAAACCCGGGGGAAAATTTTTCAAACAACTTACAGAGAAGAAAAAGCAAGAAAGAACTAGACTAACGACCTCTGTAAATCATAGAACGTGCAGCTTCTCCCTTCTCAACCTTTACCGCCCCTGAAACTTCCTATCAAAAGTTTGAGCGTTTCCCTTTTGTATGGGAACTTCAAAATGTTAATGGAAATATGATTGAATTTTACGACTGGCATGGGTCCTTGGTAGTTGTTAATAAATGGCATTCCCTCTCAAAAAAAAACATTTATTTTCTTAACAATAATATTTTTCTCGGTTTGTGAAATATCATTTCGAAATTTGTCCTTTGCCCTAGAAAAAAAATTATATATATTTTTTTAACGATCAAAAAAATAATATGTCTGACTAAAGATTGACCTATACTACTGAGAGAAGGATTTCAAATCATTGTTTTACTGAAGATTGACTTATACTACTGAGATCAATATTTAAAATTATTGTCTGACTGAAGACTGACTTATACTACTGAGAGCAAGATTTGAAATTATTGTCTGACTAAAAATTGACCTATACTACTTAGATCAATATTTCGTATTTTTATGTCTGACTGAAAACGAACTTACACTACTAACGAAGATTTCTAGTTACTATGTCTGACTGAAGATTGACCCATGCTACTGAGACCAAGATTGCAAATTATTATGTCGGACTGAAGACTGATTTATACTACTGATATTTAAAATTCTTAAAAATTATAACTATTTCGTTTTAGTATTTGCCAAAAATATTTGGAATTAAATTGTAGTAAAAAATTTTACTCGTTATTAATATATTGTTTATTGAGAATTTATTGAGAATATGATACATAATAAAATGATGTAAAATGGAATGAATGAAAATAAAACGTATCGAAAAATATATAAATAAGCAAAAAAAAATTATGCGGGCTCGCTGATAAGTGCAATTATTATTATTTCATCAATATCTAATGACGATGAGTGAAGAAATTGAAATAATATTTTATGATGTAATTTCTTCCCTGTTGTGAATGAAAATCGATTTGAAAATAATATAAAGTGACGTGAAATAACGAAAAGACTAAAGTAGTTTAGATTAACGCTATATGCCGATGGATTTATAGCCATGAAATCGTAACACCAAAAGGGATTAAATCAAACCGTAGCAAGGATATGCGTGCAGGGGACCTCTATCTATCTTTCTCTCTCTCTCTCTCTCTCGCACTCTCAATCGATTTTATACTACTAGTTGCGATACGATTGGACCGCCTGTCCAAGAATTCCAATATTTCATGCTCCTTTCTCCTCCAGTTGCCACCAGGGCCAGGGAGAACGTGTCTCTCCTTTTTGGCAAACGAGTCACGTCCAGAGTCGAAGGATATAGAAGAAGAAGCGACGAAGAGCTCTAAAATCATTTTTGAAATAGATGTACCTCCTTCGTCCAGCTTTTACCCAATCCATAAAAGTTATTTAGCCACGTAGCCTTTCTTGAATGTACTTTATGCAAAAAAATTTCCCTTTATTCATACTCTTCTTCTTCTTCTTCTTTTCTCCCCCCTTTCTTCTGTTGGAAAATTCTTTTTGAACAAATTTCCAGGAGTGAAAAAATCTCCTTTCCAGACCTATAACTATTTTTTTTAAATTGTTTTTGATCCGACAGAAAAATAATTCGTCGAAATATGCTCGAGAATTCATTCTCTCTCTCTCTCTCTCTTTTTCTATCTCTGTGGTTTGGTTTTTCATTATATTTTATATACCCGATTGGAATCTTGTCGGCAAAGGACCCTAGTGGATTCTATTCGAATCCATCAGACTATATCTATCACTATCTGGTATGGCCTTAGCTTCACAAGAAAAGAAGGATTTTAGTTCCGATCCTGTTCATCTGTTCGTTTGGTTCATTCCTTCGTTTCTCAGGAGACCCTCTCGTTGCACCATTACTCTCGCCATCCAGGGGGGATAAATATTATGAAGACAAAAGATTCCGGCATGCCACTGAAATATGGTGAGACGAACGCGCAGAGAAAGAGAGGACAACACACATTTCCAAAAGCACCAGCCAGCGGAATGGAAGGAATGAGAAAGTGTTCAAGGTGCCCCTGGTGATAAATTTATACCCAGGGACAATCTCGCTTTCCAGCGCACTTCACGTTAATGTGTCCTCCCTTAATTATTTATCGCGTGCCTTCTCCTTAAGTCAGAGAAATCAAAAAAGACCCTTCCCCCCCATGTACAAATCAATTCATCCGGAAAATGTGAGATTTTTTTTTTGTGAAAAGAATATTTTTTACACAACTTGAAAATAAAATCATTGATCTTGAAGGGGAATTCTTGAAGGGGAAAGAAAAATAAATTAATGACTCTATACTATTTAATATATTTATAGTTAGTCTTAAAAACAAAAATTGCTGAAGTGAAATACAATGTTCGATTTATGTCGCAATTGTAAATTGTGATTTGCAATTCCGTTGAGGGCGAATTGAAAATAAGAAATAACAGATGTGAACTGTAGCCATTTATTGTCAGTGCACGTCTTAGAAAAATCCTATATATCGAGTTGGATTTTACTTGCGTGGAAATCGTATTCGTTTCTCTTCTCATTCCTCCATTCAGAGGCGGGATTGATCCGCTTCTTCTTTTTCTTAGTATAGTATTCTTCTTTTCTTTTTTCTTTCTTTCTTTTTTTTCTTTTTTTTCATTACATTATTCCATTATCACGCTGCAATTGCGTTCGTGATATGACGCCAGTCAAAGAATGGGTTTTCATTTCATTCTACTTTTGTAATTTCAAACTGCCATCTCCTGCAGCGAGTCGATCGTACTTTTTAACTCTTTCCACAAGAGTAACTCGAGAAAAAAAAAAAAGAAAAAAAAACGAACGGATCTGCTGGCGAAGCAGAGCTTTCGACAATGATGGACTCGTTAATTCGTTTTAATGCCCCCGTTAATAGGAGTAATCAAGTTAAGCGATTTTCATACTACACACACTGATGTGTTAAACTGAAAATTTTTCTCTTGCATACTTTATTTACATTTTTTCTAATTTTTATTTTTTCATAAAATATCGTTAATATAAATTATAAATATATTCTAAATATTTTCTGAGAAGAAAATTTATGAAATAAATACAATTGCTGAAAATTATCTACCTATTGATTACTGGAGAAAGAAATTTCGTTCTGTCTGACTATAATTGACTCATACTACTGAGACTAAATAACACAAAATTCCGAAGTGTCCGACTAAAATTGAATTTTTCCACTGATAATAAATTAGAAAAATTCGAATTAGAATTTTTCCTGAATTAAAAAACCGAAAATTAATAAACCTGATGAATTTCTTACTTGAGTTTTTGCTATTTGTCAGGTACGGAAGTATAAAGTTTCTTTGTTAGTGGAGCATGACGTGAAAATAGTTGTGTTACTCCTAATTTATATCTTGAGGTTCCGGAAAATTTGACGTCTGAAAGTTACTCTTACATATATACAGTTAGGATTAAACGGCAAAAGTTTTGGGTAAGGCGCGTCGTTTGCAATTTGTTTTGAACAGGCATTCTACTCACAAGTATGGCGGGGGTGCTTCCACGTACGGCTTTTGTTATAAATTACGACGTCGCGGTATTTCGGACGCGCCTTTAATAACGCCCGCAGTACATCCATCCCGTTCTCTCCGCGCTGCCATTCCTTGGAAACGAGACGGGGGATATCCAGGAAACTGGCAGAAGGCACTACTGGTCCAGGCAGGCGATATAACCGCGTTAACTCGTTGACTGATGTGTCTAAAGAGCTACTGGCCTTGTGTGATAAGTTTCCCCTCGTTTAACGCTTTTCCAGTTTTCTTTTCTCTCATTCATCTGACCCACTCACACTCCACTGCCTCTTATATTAATCTCTTATATTCCCCTTGCTTCCAAATATTTTTTCTAAAGATTTTATACATTTGACAAATACGCAATTTCAGATCAAAATTATCTTAAATTTCTTCACACAGAAAAAAAATATAAAGTAACTTTTACTATTTACAAAGTGAAACTTTGTCTGGAATTTCTGTTAATACTATTTCCGAAGTAAATTTTATTATTTCCAAAGTAAATTTTATAATAATTTGATTAAAATATACTTCAGAGATGGCAAAATTTACTCCGAAGATGGTAAAAATTGACAGAAACAAAAAAGTCTGTTTGGAAAAAATTCCAGACATTTTCCGTTTTACTTTGTAAATAGTAAAAGGTACTTTATATTTTCTTCCGTGTAATTATTTAATTATTTAAATTCTTTAATTCTTTAATTATTTAATGGAAAATTTCAATGAAAATAATGCGAGTTGAAATTTAAAATAATTATAATAATTATATAATTTAAAAAATATAATGGACGAAATAATGTAGATGCAAATTTTTCATATTTGAAGATGAGTTACAATTTTCGTGACCTACATAATTTTGATGACATTTTTTTTATATATTTGCTTTTGAATCCGAAAATCGAATGAACTGTAAAATATGAAAAAAGTTACTTATTCGGAGTTGAAAGAAATATTTGAATGAAAATATTTTTCATGGAAATATTTAATGAAAAGTAAAATGATTATAGTTTATTATTCATTTATTATTTTTAATTTATTATTTTTAAATGTATTAAAATAATTAATAACACTTGTTTCTTTCTTTTCAGGTAAGCTCACATCTCAGTGAAAAGTGATCAACTTTTTCCTCTAATAGCCGTTACGTAAGTTTTTTAAAACTGTTACTAATTATCTTCTAAATTCAAAAAAATATTTTAATTAACTTTTTTCACCACTAGAGGCTTCTTATGGTTTTATAAACTGTTATGCATCATATTTTAGAAATACCATAAAGAGCAGATAGTTGAGAGATTCTGGTGTTTTTCCTCCCCCCCCCCCCCCCC
>JUFY01035163.1:25667-40024 GCA_001855655.1 Leptopilina clavipes
CCCGCGGGACGATAAATTCTCTAAATTTAATTTGGTTGAAACAATCTTGTGTTTGTACAATTTGCCAAAACTTATCTCATTACTTTTCCCCGCCCCAATTTTCTCTGACAAAATGTTTTTATGGTTACTGTATATCCATCATCTTAAAGATTTAATAAACATGTTTTTCGTGAGTGCAAGCAAGCGTATTCACTCAACCTTTTGGGAAAGTTTTACCAAGTAGTGAGGCATTTTGTTTTGACGCGAAATAAACTTTAAGCAAAAGTTACCCGAAAAGCTAAACGTGCCCGTCCGTGTATCATAAAGGAAATTTGATTTCATAAAAAAGAGCAAAAAAATTCCTTTTATAAAAAGTTTGATTACAGTGCGACAAACAGTGAAAAAAAAGTTTTTTTTTCACTGATGATTATTTTGTAGTCGACTAAAAAAGACTTTTTGGGTTTGATGCAAATTTTAATAACCCGCATAGATTAATTTAAAAGAATTGTAAATCTAGGAATTGTGGAATATTTGGTTAAAATTATATGGAGGTACAGTTTTAAGTGGTTGCTGGTATTGCAATCTCTATAAGCCGAAGCACCTAATGGGAGTATCTAACGGATGTAAATATTTTATAGCCTTCCTGCGAGATGGGGCTTTACTTTGGATTACTCTGCAAGCTTCTGCGGAAGGGACAAAAATGGGGATCTCAGAATAAGCTATATATTCCGTCCACTGAGGTTGCAATAAATATTTTAATAAACACAAATAAATTATCGTTCACACAAAACACGTTTCGGTATATAGTGCCCAAGCGATTAAAGTCTTTTAGTTACATTAACAGTTTATTTCCAACGTTAAAAATTTTAATAACTTTATATTCAAAATTACTTTTTTTTGAATTCAGAGTCCACTGTACTTCCCACAAGATCATCAATCATTGTTCAATATGGTCTGGAAAAGTATGTCGCAAAAATTCCTGATAGAATATGTTTTCAAAATTATTTTGTGATGGAATAATTTGTTTCTTGGAAAAAGGCACGAATTTTCAAATTGAAGAATGTAAATTCGTGTATGCTTTTTTAATCTTTAATTTTAATGCTTTTTCCTTATCATTGGGATGATGTATTATCCAAGAAATATTCAGCGGCAGAGTTGAATAAAACTGATTAAAATTCGGTAATAACAATCGAGCGGAACCATCCCTTTTGCGGAGGGTTAGGAGACGTTTAGATATCTGCTAGAAATAACCTGGGGCTAAGTTGGTAACACACTAGAGTCGTTTGAACCATGAGCATAGTTGGTAGCGTCGGAGAAATCGTGCTTAATAATCCCTACGACCCTCTGAACAAACTCAACTCTCCTATAGGCTCCTTTCGTTATAACGAGTCTGAAGCACCTATGCCTTCAGGGGTGCTCGAGTACACGTCGAAAGAGATACACCACGAAGCACTTGTGCCCTTAAAATCCACCCCTAATGTCGATCTCGTCAAACTACCCTAGCATCTTGTACAAAAAGTCTTTTTGCTCAAGGCGCGCATTATTTTTCAACCTTTGATCTCAATTCACAAACGCCTCATGTGCTTATGTGGTTTTACAGCATCTCTCTCTCTCTCTCTTGCTTCCACGCTCTTTGGGATATACGTATATATTCCCTCATAGAAACACGTGGCTAATTCCTATCAAAAAGCTTCATGCTTTTGTTTCGGGCATGCTTGATATTCATTGCCCCCCTGAGACTCTAAAACGCTTCGATAAATATTGGAATTATGCTTTTATTATTTTTTTAAATTTACGTCGATAATAAATTTTGATTTAATGGATTATTTATGAAGCAACTTTCAACTTGGCATTAGTCGAGTAGTTTGAAAACAATTTTAAACTTCCCCCTTTAGGGATGTTGCTGTTAAGCTATTGAAATGTATTTGCAACCCGTTACTAAAGTTTTGATATACTTCAACTATAGTTTCAATGAAAATTTAATTTGTATTACTACCCAATATTAAAAATATTTCATATATATGAAAATAAAATTACGAACGAGAGTAATCTTCTTTTTCTATTTTATTTTAGATTCTTAAAAAATTTTTATTCTTTATAATTCCAATTATTATTTGCAATTACATTTTTTGAAGTATTTTTCAAGGTCTTGTTAGGAAAACATTTTGTTTCTTCTCCCTTAAGTCTTTTTCTTCTTCAAAATTATGGCGTCGACTCTTCCTTAAGTCGATTATTAAACTTACTATCATTTCTTAATTAGATTCAGTAGTGAAACACGTTTTTAGTAAAAATTATTTCTCTCGATTATAACTTTGCAAAAAAGAAATTTGATATTTCCATAACAATAGAAAAACCCTTTCTACTGAAATTAATTTAGTATTTGAATTTCGAATATACGGTTTAAATTTCATGCGTAATTTTCCTAACACCAGTAAAAGTGAATTATTGTTAATATAATATCAGTATCTTCTTTACACAATAATTAAAATTGTTCCTCGTTCTCTTGTTTTTGAATGCAATTTCTTTTTTCTTCTTCCCGAAAGAAGAGATAATTGAGAACTAACATTCGCATGACGTTAATTGTGAACGGGAGACAATGCATATAGAATATTTATTTATATAGATATAGATCATAATTGGATAGGTTAATTGGGAGTTGGAAACAACGGTTGTAATTAACTATGCTGGGTCTGGTGAATATTGCAATTCCTGTGGTTGTGGCAAATGATCAGTCAGTTCCGTTGTGTATGTTATCTGCTGACAGATGGTCAGTCGTTGGAGAAAATGGGGTGGCAGCAGAGATCTTCTTGCTCGTTCCTATCTGCCTGTCTTTCCCTTCTCATCGCAATAGACGAACCCTTCGTTTCAGCGTCAAATGGCGAGTAAACCAACCGATAACATACTCAAAATAATGATCCAGGAATTTCCGAAACGATTTTAAGGGATTCCTTTTGACAAAGAAGAAAAAAGCATTCAGTCCCCTCTTCATTCTTTATTGTGGGATCGTTTAACGTTGATCAGCTTTTTTGTCTTTGTTGCTGTCTTATCAGTGTGGAGAAAGTCGAATTTTGTAATTTTATTTAACGCTGGTGAATTATTAATCGTGATTATGTGGAATTAGGTTCGTTAATTGGAGCAGTATATTAATGATCACTAGTTGCATCATAAATCAAGTGTAGACTTCTATGTATTGTGAAAGGGAATAATTTCTCTGTTCCTTTATATATACGGAATTTGATGGAAATTCACATATGGATCGAAATGGGGTAAAGCTTTAATGAATCGCTCGTAACGTTGAATGGGCATTTATGTTCATCTATCTGTATATCATTCTGAACCGATTGTCACACATTTGGTCCAGCTGCTGATGCAGTGTGTGCCATCTGACGAAGGTAACTACATTTTAATAAATGATTTATCGATTCACATGATGGGTACATTCACCTTAAAGTCGATGTTAGTATTTGAAAGAGTCGGCCAATATAAACCGCACCAGTCGAAAGAAATCGATTGTCCCGAACGAGGGAATTGAACTCGTGGAAGAGCTTCAAGTTGCCACTTAACGAAAACCAAGATCACCACGTCTACTTCTCAATGGAACTCTTTCCGAAATTGTCTTCTTGTCGATCCCCCTTCTTTCTCTGGCCCTTCCTTTTAGATAAGAGACTCTCTTTCTCTTTTTTTTCTCTCGTTTCTAGCCATTTCAATTCTTTCCATTTTGCTTTTATTCTGGTTTCTAAATCACTGGTGGTTTGATATATCCACCATGATACCACCTGGTTGTTCCTTTTCTCTTTTTTATCATTGTCACTGGAATGAGTTATCCTAAATTCCGATTAAAAGTAATTCAAAAAGTACCAAATAATATTTCATGAAGTCGAAATATTTTTTCAAAAATTGGTTTCGTTAATTTTTTCAAAACTAATAGAAAGTTATCGATTTTGGACTATTTCTACTTCAATAATAGCTAAAATTAAACCCATTGTTCTCGACAAATTTCTTTTTACAATAATTTTTCAGATTGGAATTTGAATTATTAAGCTTTATTTCCAAATAACTGTTTTCTTATTTGTGACGTTCTGTAAATAATAATTTTAAAGACTCTTTGTAACATTAATTTATTAACTCTCGCACCGCGGATTTATATTATAATTTAATTTTACAATATAGAAAATTTTTCAATCATTTAAATTCTTTTTAATTATTAATTATTTAATATCATTCATGTAAAAAAATATCAATTCTTGTCTCCACATTTATTTTCACAATCAGATTGACTTTTAAAATTATTTTCATTTCCAAGACATCCTCCGTATACAAATTTGACACACGTTTTTTGCGAAGAATCATATCCATAACGGCTAAAATGACCGAAACATAAACCAGAATCAAGTGGCAAGGTGCAAACTTAAAAGAAAAGTAAAACATTTTTAGAATTTTTTTAATAGGATGAAAAATATAGTAACGAAAAATATTTAGAGATTTCTTTTGATTTTTTTAATTATATTAAATAAAGTAATAAACTTACTATTATTTGACAGCACATTTTCAGATTTTGCAACAATGTAAAATGCAAGAAAGATGAGAATTTTGTAATTCATTTTTAAAACAATTTTCATATGAATTATTATAGAAGTATTAATAATATATATAGTAATTAATACTGAAAAATTGTAATGTAAATTTGTTTCTTTTAATTTTTTTTATAACTATTTTTATTGGAGACTTTTTTTTTGCTTTTAAACGATCGCTGACAATAAATGAACTGATATGTTTTTCACTGTCAATAACTCGTAACGTGATAAAGCTTTGAACTATATATATTTAAAACGCAATGAAGCTTTAAATTTCCTTGAAATACAATTCGACAAATAAGGATAAAAAATATTATCGTTTATCTATTAATTTTTTCCCTTGAAATTTTTTTTACTGTTTTAAATTACTTGAGAAACTTTTCTAAATATTATTTAGAAAAATTTTTTTACTAAAAATACAATATGGGATGGAATTGTTTTGAAAATGGAGTATAAAAATTAATAATTAATTAATATCAAAGCATTAGTATCAAATAATAAAGTTAAATATAAAAATACAATGTTTATATTTATTTTTTAAGACACTAATGTTTTTTTTTTTTTTTTGTCATTTCAACTCTTTTTTTGAAGAAACTACTTTTGCTGCCACTGCACTTTGCTTTACATTCTTCCTCGCTTTTAAAATTATTTCCATTTCCTTGGCATCCTCCATATGTAAAAGTGACACATTTTCTCTTAGAAGCATCATATCCATATCTTGGAAAGTAAGCCTTGCATCGTCCAGTTTTCAAAGGCAAGTCACACACTTTCAAAATATCAACAGCAAAATAGCAAAAAATATTAATAGTTGAAATTTTTCAATATTAACAAAAAAAAAACGTAGTATGAAAATTAAATATTTGAAATTTTTAAATATTGACAAAATAGTATAAAAATATCAATATATGTTAATTTTTAAATACTTAAATATTTCGGATTTATTCAGTTAGATAAATAAATTAAAAGAATTATAGACATTTTTCTAAACTTACCATTTTTAGACAATACCATTTTTGATAACGAGCTGATAAAAAAAATGAAAAAGTAGACAAAAATTTTCTGATTCATTTTTGCACTTATATTTTATTAATTTTTTTTTCTAATGCTGTCTATTACTATATTTACCTTCGACCACTGTTTACTGTATTATCAACGTTTCTATTAACGTCATTTAAAGAAAAAAAATTGTTTCAATTGTCACGTGACTCTTGTTTAAAAACCAGAATTAAAACTTGTGTAATAAATTTGTAGACTTATTAAAAAAAAATTATGTATTTTTTCTGTTTAAATACTAATGACAAATATTGGTTTTTTTTTGTTTAATTTAAAATAACTCTTATCTTATTTTTTTTCTATTTTTATTAATTTGAGAAAAATTTTAAGAACTTGAAAATTTAACCATTTATCGTCACGGTTTTGAATGTACTATCAAGTGAGAGTTTCTACGTCTTATTAAATGCTTTTAGAGGAATTTTCGTAAATGTTAGCATTAAGTTTGCCGAGGAAACTGGCGTTATCAAACGGATAGTGTCACAAAGCTTCTCTTGCTCAGGCAGTGTCACATATTCATCAAGAAAAGTAGATTCTGTTTCCTACTATATATGCACGAAAGCGAACTTATATTGTTCATGACACCACTTTTGCTTTAAAACATATATAGAATGTAATACTCAGGCAATCACTGATCATTTACGATGAACGTAATTTCATTTTACACATCAAAGCTGATATTTTATTCCCCCTTTTTATATGAAATAATAATCCTTAAGTGCGTAATAACTTTTCCAAACTGATTCATTCTATATATGAGAATATTTCAACATATTTTTTTTACGATTTTTTTTAAGTCCTTTTTTTTAAATCTACTTTATTTTATTAAAAAGAAAAATGTGCCCATTTTGTCGAAATGAAGCGAAATGCGATAGATAAAATTTTAATTTTTTCTTTTTCACCGGAAAAGTCTAAAAAGATAATATCAAATAGTTATGAATTTTTCATGTAAAGTACTTGCAAAAATCTATAACACTCCATGAATTTAAAATTTGTTTACTTATTTCTATTTCTTTTACTTAAAAGAACTATGTGTGTAGTTTATTCAGCATTCGAACATGACATGAATGATGAATTGCTTCAAGGGTTTGCTGTTCACACCAAACATGCAACTTTAACATTAGTCTCTGATATTTTCAATCTATAAATGTACAAATCGTCGGGAATGTATTTTTGTTTAAAAAAGAAATGTTTCCCTTTCTCTGATTTACGATGAAGGTCATTATAAGGAGCGAAATTCTATTTCCAATTTGAAGAGAGTGTATATCAATTCTCTTAAACGTCAAAGTTCTTCCGAGTTTTTTTTTTACACTTTCTTTTCCCTAACAGAAAATTCCATGAAAAGATCACGAGATGTGTTGAAAAGTAGAAAGGTGGTGCTTTCTTTGACACTTTTATGTTTATTTATAATGTCGAGTCGATGAAATCAATTTTCAAGATTACCGTTTTTCAATGACCTTTTTACATATGTTTTTTTCAACAAAAAAAAATTCTTTCTATTCCGGTTGTTTAGTTTCTTTTTTAATCTTCATTTGAAATTAACATCACTTTTCGTTAAAGAAAAATGAATGAAGAGTTTTTATATTGAAAAATTCTGTTAAAATTGTCCTGGGGTTTTTAAATCATCTTGTGTAAAAAAATATGTCACAAAGTGAAAAAGCATACACAGAAGAAAAAGGGAAAAAGGAAATTTCACGAGGTGTGAAAAGATCAAAACGAGAAACTACATTTTTCCCTCTCGCATGTGACTTTCTGTGAGTCTTGAGAGAGCAAGAGTATAACTTTTGTGACAGTCCAAAGCTCTCTATCCCCCCTCCCCCCTAATGCCACATCTTCGCAATATCGCTTAAAACGAACTTTTCGAACGAAACAGTTTCAAGTCAGTGAGTTAAAGAGTCACTTTTAGAAACTCGAAATGGAAAATGCCTCTTTAATTGCCTTCGGATTTTATACACGAGATGTGGAAAATTCATTTCTATAACTTCTCTCTCTCTCTCTCTTAACTTGAATATGTTCGTGTTATGAATTTATATACTGATCCTCTCAAAAAAGATAGAAACCTTTTATGCGGTAAAAATAAAAAAAGACGATTCTCAATTGGGAGTAAAATTTCTATGATATAAATTATTTTATAAAAGAAAGTTGATTTTTGTTTTTAAACTCCTAAACGTTGCTATCGAAAAAGTTCACTGTAACTGTCTTTACGGAAAGAAATTCCTGCCAGGCTTTACTACTTTCCAACTAGATTCCTAAGATCTCATTGTCACTTTAAAGTCACTCGGTATCATTCGTTTAACTTCTTTTGTGTTACTTCTTTCAGTTATTGCCATGTCGTTCCATTTTACTATTTTTACACTCTGAGGTGAATTACTGTGAAATATTTTCATTTATTATAATTATTAATATCTACATTTTAAGTTTAAAAAACAATCTTTTATCAGAATAGAACAAATAAATTTTTTTCGTTGTACAAAAAATAAACTTGTTTGTTAAAATATGAGACTAAAGTTTTGAACGTTCAAATGAACCCTGCAATTCATTTATTTCTTTTCCAAGATCAAATTTTCTTATTGTAATACCTATTGCATAATCTATTCAAACATAATTTACAAAGCTTCAGAATGTAATTTTCGTTTTCGATTTTTTCAGTCAGAAAAAATATTTCATTCATTTGAACTTTCACAATTTTTGGATCAGAATGAAAAAAAATTTGTTATTTATTTTTCTTTTGTATAGAAAAAAGATTTTTCTGAGAAAGACAAAAACACATTGTCAATGATCTTTGGACATATTCACGCGTGAAATCTTGCTCGGGATTTGGGAAAAATCGACTCTTTCTCTCTCTCTCTCTCTCTTCTTTTTCACGTGAGAGGCAGCGTTTGCCTTGACATCAAGTGACAAACGATACGTGTGTTATTTCCACTTCAACCTGTCAAGACTCCAAACCAGTGATGGGAAAGGTGGGAGGGAGGGAGGGATTTTTCGGGAGAATGTATATACAGATATATAGATATATTCATGATGTCGAGGGAGAAATTGTGAAAAAGACATGCAGAAGTGAAAGAAGGAGAAAGTAGTAGGAGGAAAAAGGTGAAGCGAATCTATATAGAAGTGGAGCAGGAAAAAAAAGTGGATGGGAAAAAAAAGAGTGAAGACCATCGATCAAATTCCCTCGAGTCTCTATATATCGACTAGAGACTATTTCTCTAGCCAATAGGATGTATCGTGAGGCAGGAACTAATGATAACTTATTTTTAAAAATGCCTTTTTCAAGAGTCGCATCCACTCGATTATATAGAGGGCAAGGGGGGATGTTCTTTTGCTGCGCTCTCATCTTGCTCGCACTACTTTACTCTTTCTGAAAGAGGAAAGAGAGAGAGTAACTGATGAAGTCTCGTCGTCTGGCGGAATTAATAGCTTGCTGCGGAAAATGAATAACAGTGCCATGGTACATCCAGAACAATCAGATGAAAGGCGAGAAATGTGGACCATAAATGAGACAAACTAGTCGTCTATGGGGGGAGAGGAAAACGGGCACAATGTGTGTGCAAGTGCAAAAAAAATAATAACAATAGTTCTTATAAACTCTGAAAGAAATAGACATACATTGGGATTTTCTTTGTCAAGGGAAAAAGTCCTTTTTGTTTGATACATGACAGTGATTTATTTCCGCATCAAATCTTAAATAAGAAACTCAAAAGTTGTAAATTTTTCGAGAAAATTCCTCGATTTGCAGAGAAGAAGACAATAGCAAGAAAAAAGATACATTTGTCTCTATGTTTGTTTCAATTTTCAAATAAATTTTTTTTATATGTAAAGTATTTAATTATTTATAATAAAAATTTCATTGAATTCAAATAAAAATTTCATTTCCGACAAAAAAGAAATTTTTATTTGTGCAGAAAGTAAAATTTTTATTTGAAATTAAAACAAATAAACTGTTTTGTAGGCTCTCTGAGATAAATATTACTTTTATTTGACTGAAATAAATTTCAATTGATTCAAATAAAATATGGGTGTATAAAGTTAACAAATTTTTGTCCATGTGTTTTTAACTCGATGTACATTTTAGCTTGCAAGCTTCCATTGATTCGAAATTATTTTCATTGCCTAAGCATCCTCCATATGTAAAACTCACACATTTCCTGGTAGAATTACTAAACGCATATCGCGTTCTATAACGTCGACATGGTCCCGGATCTATCGGTAAATCACACACTGGAAAAACAAAATGCAAAAATTAAAATTTAATTCCCGGATTATGTTATTCTCTTTTTTTTAAATAAAATTATATGCGCATAAGTAGAGACACTCGTGGAACATGTTTATAATGATCCACTTTTCAGTATAACTAATTTAAAAAATATATTTGCGAAGCAATAATTAACAATGGTAGTAATAATAAACAAAATAATAATAATTTAAAAAGTGATTATTGAACTTACCACTTTGAGAGAGACAAATTTCAGGCATTGCAATAATACAAATGAATAGGAAAATTGTTAAAAGTCGATAGTTCATTTTTTTACAGTTTGCTTCACAGAGAGGTACTTTATATACAAACGTTTTCTTTTCTCGTACCGAAACGATTGAAATTTAATGAAAAATATTTCGTGGATTATATACTCGGGCAATAAAAGCAGATATGCATTTATTGTTTCATAAACCAATTTTTTTTCCTTATAAATGATTAAACATTGCTTTTTGTGGAATTTTTTCCTCACTTTATACTTGATACGTTGTACTAAATATAAACAAACTGTTATAAATAATAAATATGAGATACAGATTTTATTTTAAAATTTATTTGGAAACAATATTTTATTATTTTGCCATTTGACTTATTCATTTTTAAATTCTTTACATATCTTTTTCTTTTGTAACTAACGTTCTTCTTTCTGAACGTAAATTCCGAATTTTAAAAAATAAAAATAGATGTAGAAATAAAATAAAATTCTTTTAAATTTTTATTCTATTTTTATTGGTAAAAATAAAAACCATGGCAAATTGTTTGGCTATGTCAATTTTATTCTCAGTTTTAAAAAAATTTAAACAAGTAACAAGGAAAAATTGTATTTTGTGAATTGTTTAATATTCTTTGGGATTGATAAATTTTTTTGTTTTGTATTTATTAACTACGTACGCATTGTCTTTTGCACTCTTCTTCATTTGCAAAATTATTAGAATTTCCCAAGCATCCACCATATAAAAATTGGATACACCTGTTTGCGATACGGTAGTAGGCCCACCTCCATATCTGTTCTCTACATGGTCCACCATCAATTGGTTGTCTACAAGCTTTAAAAAAATATATCAAAATGTTTATAAAAACGTTTTATTTGCTTTTAAGTTGAATTTTATTTTATAAAAATCAAATATATCTTATTTGAATATATTTGAAATTTATTTTGTTCATTGTAGTTGATTATATTTGCTGAGACTTACTTCTTTGGGATAGAATCATTTTTGGCATTGTCATTGCATAAAGAATGAAAAACACAGCTATAATTTTGTAATTCATTTTTCACAATTACTGTTCGAAATTGAAATAATAAATTATAAACAAGTTTTTAGAAGGTATTGTGTATATTTTTTCAACTAAAGGAATCGCGGCATAATGGTGAATTTTCAGACAAATTGGATGACTTTAAATAGTATTCTTGCTGATAATATATATAAAACAAATTTATATGGAAGGAAATCTGTTTGAGACCTTTATTGTGACATTGTTTGCTTGTTATTGATTTCTTAATAGTGTTTTTGTTGGGAAACATTTTCCTTTTGCAATTTGCTTTTATAGCTGCAATAATAAATACTCGATAAACGATTTTGCGTATCTTTTTTTTATATATTCTTTATTTGGATTTTCTATTATATTTGTATTTTTCTATCAATTTTTGCACAAACAGAAATGAAAACTAATTTATAAACTATTGATTGGTGTTAATGATATAAAAAATTATTTAAAATATTTTTTAGCTTCTGCACTGTCTTTCACATTCTTCCTTGCTTATGAAATTATTAGCATTTCCTTGGCATCCTCCATACCAAAATAGGTCACATCGTGCTCGAGAAAACACATACCAATATCTTGGAAAAACACCATCGCATGGTCCCCTATCCATAGGTAATCTACAAACTTAAAAAAATAAAATAGTTAGGCAAATTAAATTTTAGAAAAAAAAAATTGATAAGTACTTGATTGAAAATGAAATGAATACAAGACTTACAGGGATTGGATGCAATCACTTCTGACATTGAAATGATGAAACAGATTGTAAACATGATAAAAATTTTGTAATTCATATTTTGAATTTTAATTTTTATGATTCATTGAATATTTTTATTTTCACAGCAAAGGTTTGAAATTATTTGATAAATTTTTTTAATCTTCGTGGCTTATAAATGTCGGATATATAGTCTTGAAATATTTACATTTAAAAATTGTCCAATCAAAATTTTGCTTATTTATTGAACAAAGAAAACAATTTTACATACAGTTTTCAAAAAATGTTATTCTAAATTTACATTTTCCTTATTATTTTTTTAATCATAAAAAAAAAATAAAAAATGTTTTTATTATGAAGAAGAAAAAAATTTTTCTCAATAATTTTACAACAATAATGCGGTATAAGTGATAAGAGAAAAAATACATTTTGTTTTAGATAATAAAATTTAAACGAAAAGTGAAGAAAAGTTACAAAAAAATATTAATGGTAAAATTGTAATTCAAATGTTCTATTAAAATATCGAAAATAAATAAAGAATTTTTTGTAAATTTTCTTCTTTTTCTGTTTCTTATTAAACAAAAATCTTTAATACAAGGAAGGTTTACATAATTTGCAAACATGCTCTGGAATGTAGGGGCTCATAAAATCGAATTGCAAATTTCTGTTCCTATCTACGGAATTCTTGTTATCATCCTGAAATGGGATATTGATTTCTAACTTAGTCCTTTTGCAAACAAGAAACAAGAATTTTAAGTGTCATTTAAAAAAAAACAGTGGCGTACTTTATTTATTTTTATTTTCATTTGAACTTGTGATTTAAAAATTAAAAGACACGTAAAATAATTTTTAGCTATATAAATAAAACTGTGGCGTATTAATTACGCAATATATCTACAATATTTTTCGCACTGTTGCTTTGATTCAAAATTATTTTCATTTCCACCACATCCACCATATACAAATTCACGACATCTTCTTGTTGAAGGAACATAACCATATCGTCGCATATTTGCTCGACAATCTCCAGTTTCTAGTGGTAGTCGACAAACTGCAAAAAATTATACAATTTTTTACTTTTTTTCTATTTTAATTTTCTATTTTCTATAGAACCATTTTTGTACAAAAAAGGATCAATTTTTTATTTTTTTTCCAATAAGCCATTTAATCTGCTCAATAAAAATAAAGAAATGATATTCAAATTCAAAATTGTAAATTGTGAAGATTAAATAAATCACATATAAATAAATGATAAAAAAATACAAAAGAACAATCACAAATATTGTAAAATGTTGATATAAATTAACATACTTCGTTCTGCTTGTCCATTTGATTGGCCAAATTCCATCATAAAGGTGACGCACAACAGCAAGAAGAATGCAAAAAATTTGTTATTCATTTTGAAGAATTTAATAATTCAAAATTTTTATAATTTTTTACTCTTTCAATCGAAATTTTCAAAAATTGAAAATAAACTTTTCGCACAATCGTAATAATTTTACAGTAATACTCTTTTGTTCATGCAAGCGTAAGATTCGTGAAAAAAAAATTTGTTGACTATAAATAGTCAGTGTCGTGTATCACCAACAAGTGACGTGCATTTGTTGAAAAATATTTCAATGTCTGAAAATTTTCAACTGACCAATGAGTGATTATTGTAATTGTTTGTTTATCTAATTTAAAACATTTTCCTTGTTATGCTTTCCGTTAAAACACGTTTGTGATAATTTTTTTATTATTCTTTTCCACTTTTTCTTTGTGTAATATTTCAATATACGAATTTTTATACTTTTTAATTGCTGTGAAAAAGAAATAAACTAATTATTTTACTGGTTATTGTTATAAAGTAGTAAAGAACAAATACTAAAACTCACATTATGTTCTCTTTTAATTAATTTATTTATTTAACTTTTTACTTAAATAGAAGGCGGTAAATTAACCTGTTAACGATAAAGTGGAATATTTGAATGAATATTAAATAATAAAAATAGTTTGATAAAGATTTGTCAGTAGTAAAATTTTGAAATAATAACATTTAAAATGTATTTATCAGTCGTATATTTTTACTGAATGTTTCAGTTCATTGTTTGGTATTACTATATGGGAAAATACATAAAAAATACAGTAAACTTTCATTTTTATCAAATTGGTCGTATACGAGCAATTTATGAAAGGTTTTCACGATGACCCTTATAAAATTGAGCCCTCAGATTTATTGAAATGTCTACTGTACCAATTTATATGGAAACTTGAGGCCATAATGTCAGTCCCTTATTTTTCGGGTATACGATTTAAAAAGTGTGGTTGTAGAATATTTCATAATGCCCGCTATTATACAATTACTTCAAATTAAAAAACAATTTGTTTTATTTAGTTAAATACAATTATTTTCATTTCAAAATTAAAATACATAGGGGAAAATTACCGCATTTTTGAAAATTTTAATAATGTAAAATATGAAATTTTGATACACAGAATAGAAGGCACTAAAATATAAGATTCATCTAGTGATTATAACTGGAGCCGA
>JUFY01035163.1:40044-50133 GCA_001855655.1 Leptopilina clavipes
GCCGAGACTGGAGAAATAAAGAGACACGAAAAAAAAGAATTATTACAAAAAATGTTTGAAAACATAATAAGGAAAGAAATGTTAAATAAACAAACAATTTTCAAAAACAACAATTTACTTGCAATAATATCAGCCTATTTATAGTCGGCGATTTTTTTATACGGATCTTATTAGATACGCTTGCATGAATAAAGGAAGTATCATTCGTAAAAAATTTCATTTGTAACGAAAGAAATCGTAGTGGAAACAATTTTCAACAAACTTCGGTCAAAGATGAGTTACAAATCTCTTGCATTCTTTCTTTTGTGCATTACCCTCATGATTGAATTTGGCCAATCAAATGGACAACCAAACCAAAGTAGGTCAATTTTATAAATGTATATATTTTTTTTGAATTGTTTTCAAAAAACATTTTTTCACATAATTTTGAATTTTCATTTTTGAAATTCAGACTTTTAAGTTTTAATCTGTTTTTTCATATATGAAATTTCTTAATAAAATTGAAGCAGAGTAAAAATTTTCACCTTCGTGTGATTAAATTATTTTCATGAACGAATTTTTCCATTTTTGTAAATAAATAATTTCTTTTGCAGTTTGTAGAGAACCGTTAGTGACTGGACCATGTCGGGCATATATTCCCAGATATGGTTACGTACCTTTAAAAAAATCGTGTGAAAGGTTTATTTACGGTGGATGCGAAGGGAATTTAAATAGTTTTGAATCAAAGCGTCAGTGCGAAAAGTTCTGTCAAGGTGTTAACTAGTGTTTAATTTTTTTATTAATCGACACCTGAGTAAAAAATAAAAGCATTATAATAAACAAAATAAATAAATTACTACCTGTCTATTTTAAAAATTTCCAAATTTTCTTATGATTAAAGGAATCAATATTAACAAAAAAATTCCGTTTATTGATAATAGAAAAATTAATTGAAATATACAGGGTGTTTGAAAAAGTATGGAAACGGTCAAATATTCCTGTAATATTAATTATTAATTTTGTCATTATAGTGAATTTTGTTGAATAAAAATATGTCATTTACGAATGAATTGAAAATCTTTCAAGACAACCAATTATTGCAGGGACTTTTTGTTGCAACGAGCAACATATATATTTTCTGTGTGGATATATATATATATACGCGCGAGAGTAAAGTGCCGTTTTTCATAAGTTATATTACTTGTGGCATTTACTCCAGGTTTTCATTTGAAAACATCGTCCTTTACCATTAATGTTGTACTTAAGCAAGCGCAAAAAGCGTGTACCGTATATATACATATATACATTTTTACAGGCGTATACCATGCGTATTAAGTACAGACATTTTAGTGTAAGAGAGCGTATATACATGTTACCATGTTACGTATTTATAAATACGTACAAGTGTGGACACGTGTTTACGTTATATGTCCAACGAAGTTCGCACCTGTAAAGTAATAATACTAATGTTTCTTCGCGTGCATCCGACTTTTTATGAGCTTTTCCTAGCACGCGATGCTCTATATGGGCTTACGCTTTTACGTACAAATGAGTAATGTCTCCATGCTTTTGCGACAAACTTCCCAGAGTACACATCTGATGTCGTCTTAATGCATTTTTTTCGAATAGAAATAAATTTTACCCTACATGCGCACTTAAGCAAGAATCTCTACGAAGAAATATGATATACTAAACGAAAAATTCTCGATTTTGTTGCATCAACTCTTTAACAAACAAAAAAAAGTTGACTAATTGAAACAATAAAAATTAATTCTAAATTAATTTGTACTTTTAATAAACTTGAATTACTTTTACCCTCACACACTAATTTTTAGTAAAATTTTCCTTTGGTACTAATTTGTTTACCGAATTTTCAGTGGTGGAAAATAAGTGAAAAATTAGTAGTAGAAGTACTCATTTAAATTTCTAAATGTCCATTTCTAAATGAGATTTAGCAAGTTTGTCTAAATTTATTATAAATGAATTCCAAATAATTGAGTGTTTACTTTTATTTATATATGCAGTAGAACTTTGTTGGGTTGAATCTCGATGTGTTGATATTTGTCTGTGAGATAGTATATTTGATTTCTTTGAAAAAAAAAAATTGCCGATTTTAAATCAAGACCAGTGGTGTAAATATCTCATATATATAAAAATTGTAGATACACACTTTTTTCATCAAACGTGGCAGAATTATTTCATATTTCTTCCATAAACTCTGGCTCTGATGAAATATTACCAAGCGAATATATATTGCTCTCCATCCGGCAATTTTAAATTATACATGTGTGTGAAATAAGTATGAAGCTTTTTAAAATTTCAATTAAGTTTCTAATGTAAAATTAAATGGCGCAATTTATTTAAAAAAAAATCCATTCTACCACTTTGATCAGAAGTTCCTCAACTTCTACTCGCCAGACCGTTTAATACGAGACTTAATTCCAGTCTGCTGGAAGCCTGGAATCATGTGTGGAAAGAATTTTTCCTCCACACTCGCTCGTTTAATTGACATAATTAGTTTTAATTCTACATAATTAATGCCAGTGATGTTGTTAATATTCAAATCTGAATTCCTGTCAAAGTTTTTCTTTTTTTTTATTGAAAGGAGGGAGATGTTTATTTTTGCCAAACTGAATCGGAAAGTAGCTGACCAATCAAACAACTACTTAAAATAATTGTCGATGCATGATTTCGTGTGTGGTGTAGGATATATACATTAATTAGCAACGTGTATAATTGCAATTGTGTCCCTTTTCTCTGATGAAGTCCAAACTTCCCTCTATAAAATGAAACGTGAGAGTAAACACTGGTCAATTTTTGTGGTACATACATATGTTTTTGTTCGGATCAATATTTAATTACGTATGCGTGCGCTTCTGATAAATAATTTAAACAGATTGCACATACGTGTTTGGAATTGGGCCGACAAATTTTCCAAAGCTATTCAATACAAAGAGAGTTATTCTGAATTGATTCATTTTACCTTGATTAATCTTTATTACTCACATTTAAATATGTTCATTGCAAATATTTCCAATATATAAATTATATACGTAATTAATTTATTAATTTATTATTTTGGTGTTTATATACAGAATCTCATAAATTTAACCGAATGGATTAAATCGAAACATTTTTGAGATTTGAAATTAATATATTATAATTATAGGAGATATATTTTTAGATAATAATTCTCCCCAAGGGGAAAATTTATTCGACCATTTATCAAAAGGAATTATTTTCCTATTTTTTGTTATATGAATTGTGTTTAGAATTTTTTTTTCTTTTTTTTTTTGGGTGAAAATTTTTGGTGTATATTTTTGATAATACAACAATGAATGTAATAATTAAATCCTGAAGTTATATGTCACTGGTGTCGATACAATTTAAGCGCTGAAAATAAATGCTTTTAAATATGAAAGTAAAATGTTCATTTGGTGATATACTTGAAATTTCCAACTTGGCATCAACTATTGTTTATTCATTGTACACGCACAAGTGCAACGAGCTAATACACCTAGAGACAAAAATACCTCGTGCATTTTCCCAATAAATTGAACGAACAATGCCCCGCTTTATTCTCACTATAAAGTCATGGTGGTTCATCGATAGTGAAAATTAGAAGAAAAAAAAAAACACAATAAAAATTTGAACAGAAAACTAAATTTTAATATTCAGTCGAGACATGAGAATATTTTCACGATCAGTTTCTATATTTGATAGATTTTTTTATTTTATTTGAATATATGAAAAATTTTATCCTGTAAAATAATTATACACGAAGTAAAAATCAAATTTGGTTTTAAATCATAAAACATTTTTAAGTATTAAATAAAATATACTGTCGCGGAATATAATATATAAAATGTAATAAAAGGAACAAAACTAAATACCTATTGTCAGGAAAATATAAAATAATTTATTAAAATAGAAATATAATTATACGCTCCTGAATTATTTATTTGAAGTAATAATTTAAATACGTAATAACAAAAGGACTTTATACAATCAAGTTAAGGTATTGCCCTTGTCTGCACAAGTGGTCATGTTTACATGTCATGTTTACATTTAGATATATAGAAACACAAGGGCGGTCACCTCAAATGAGTTGGGTTTCAATTGAAAATTTCCATGAAAATAATAAATTTTCGTTTCGTTTTATAGAGTCTAGATTTTGAAAGTGCAAGTGTTTAAACTTTAAAATATTTATTCTACGTTTTATACAATTTTTTTCCAATTCTATACTGCTAAAGATTTTTTTTAAAAGTATAATAATTATTTAATTAAATTC
Organism: Leptopilina clavipes; assembly: GCA_001855655.1. Classification (NCBI taxonomy): domain Eukaryota; kingdom Metazoa; phylum Arthropoda; class Insecta; order Hymenoptera; family Figitidae; genus Leptopilina; species Leptopilina clavipes. The sequence continues at coordinate 44,315 of JUFY01035163.1, forward strand.
TTTAACGTACTTTTTGTTCTCTAGTGATTATTATTCTTTCCGGAGTGTCCGAATAATTTAATACCGCGATTGTTTAATTATTAAATAATAATTTAAGAATTATCTAAAAAAAAAATTTTTTTAATTATTCTTTGTCGTATATTTAAAAAATATAATATTTTCAGAGATGAATTTCAAATTGCCAGCATTTCAAATCCAAAAGTTGATAAATATATTATTTTTTCTTTTGTTGTTAATTTAAAATTGTTTTAATAAATTTATTCAAATTTTTTTATACGTTTATTTTTTTGTACCTAAACTAATTTTTATTTTCTTATAATTTTTTTTTAATAATTTAAATTAAAAAATAAATTTAATTTCACTTAGAATTTTGTAATTTAATTATACGCTCTTAAAATTATTTTGAAGTAATAATATAATTTAAATTCGAGATAACAAAAGGACTGTATACAGTAAAGGTATTTCCATTGTATACATCTCAAGCGGCATGTTTACATTTAGATATACATAGCAACAAAAGGGAGGTCACCTCGAGTGAGTTAGGTTTCAATCTGATTTGTATGTATTGATAATTTCCATGAAAATAATTCCTGTTTCATCAGTTGTAATTCGGGATTCGACCTGTTTAAACGTGTCTCGTTTTATAGAGTGCAGTTATTGAAAAGTGTTTAAAATATTTGTCTACGCGTTTTATATTAATTCTTTTTTTCAATTCTGTGCGATGAAAAATTGTTTCTAAAAGTAGTCATTTTTAAATTAAATTCTTCAATATATCGCGATCGTTTAATTTTTAATAAAAATTTTAGAAGTATTTAAAAATTTTAATTTCAATGTTTAATTATTTTTGAAAACTTCTGAAATATTTATTTTCGCGCGTGTGTGTGTGTCTTACTTCTCTGTTTCGACATCATTGCTCCAGTGCAGTTGCAGGACGGAAATTTCATTATTATTTTAAGGTTTGCATAATTTATTATGTAATATTTTTTTTATAAATAACAAATAATATTTAAAATTATTTAAAATAATATTTAAGATTTTTTTTTATCATAATATTGATCATGTTAATAATGGAAATATTGAATATTACTTTTAAAAACTATCTATAAAAAATATTCAAAAAAATTAAATATATTATTTACTTACTCTTGAATATTTTTTTAAATTCACAAAATCAACAAAAACCAACAAATTTTCGAAATTTGAAACTTTAGTAAAATAAAAAATAACATTGTTGAAAGTTTTATTTAAAATGGACTATGTGTATAAAAAGAAGGGGGTGGGGGGAGGTAAATTTTGTCACTATATACGCAACATGGATGGTTTTATTTAATTTCATGTCGCAATATCCACCTCTATTTTCTCTTTTATTCGAAACCTCCTGGTTAACAGATTTTTGAAAGCTTTTCAAAGGTTTTCAACGATTTGTCTCATTTTTTTTTTTACTGAAATTTCAGAATTTTGGCTTTTGTAACAATTTCCAATACCATTAAGATAAAAAAAAAGAGAAAAATAGAAATATTCATTTGTAAATAAAAGTAAAATTCAATTTCAAAGTTACAAATAGATATAACAGTAAACCTGCTGTAGAAATTTCAATTTAAAAACTGATTGAATAATAAACGGAAAAATAATAAATTGGAAAAATTTTTAATTGCTTATTCAACTTTGGAAGGAATTTGTTTGTACCCGCATAAAAATTAAGGGTTCAAAATTGTTTTTTGATCAAAATAGATTTTCCATCAGTAAACTGTCAATAAATAAAATGGTAAAATTATTGCTTGAAAAATTGAGTTTTCAATAGAGTGCGATGATAGTACTAGTTGAAAAATAAAATCCTATGATAGTTTTTTTTTGACTTGGCAATTAAGTCTGAAAAAATATATTGCCCCTCTTATTCCTTTTCGTTCGCTATATAATTCTAACCGCGTGACTATATTAGCGCTTTTTACACCATGAAATTCGACTATTCAATTTACAATTTTTTGATTACATCTTCTATCTCGTTATCATGAGAGAAGATCAAAGTTGTACTCTCTTCAAAGGAAACGAGAGACTGCACATAAAAATGTAATCTGTTTTCAAAAATCCGTGAACATTATATACCTGCTTTAATTGTAACCGCATGATTGTAAACCGATCTATGAAAAAGATAATCTAATAAATATCTCATTTTTATATTTTAATTTTATCAATAAAAGTGGAATTTTTTCTTATAAAAACTTTTTAAAAATAATTCTATACTTTCCAGTAAATGTAAATTATTCTGTAACTTTGATGAAAAAAAAATATAGTTTTTGTTTGAAAAATAACTTCCCTTATTTTTTGCCTGGCATCTCGACCTTGTCAAAGAGGAATCGATGCGTTCGGCATTTTTTCTCTCTTTCGATTATTTAAAATACGAGTCGAATTTGACGGCTGTTGAATTCTATACATTTTGGAGTTGGCAGAGAAAAAATTTAATTGGAAAAAATCCAGGCTGCTCTAGATTTGCATCATTCAATGAGATAAAAAGATTTATATAATATATATGTATAGAGAAAAAATGAAATATTAAAAAAAAAGACTAAATCGTCAGCTTCACTAATCGTGACGTCCTGACATGCTTTCAAGAAATCTCTCTCTCTCTCTGTATTTTCTACTTTGCTTTTTATTTATTTCTCTAAGAGAATTTACAATTCTACAAGCAACAATTTTTTTTTCATTATTTTTAATGGTTTATGCTTCGTATATTTATGTTTTTTTTTATTATTATTCATAAGTGGAGTTCAAAATAATTTAAAAACTCTAATTTTTAATAATAATAATAACAATAAAAATAATAATAATAAAAAAAATAATAACAATAATAATAATAATAGAAATAATACCGCAAATAGTGAAATAATTTTTTAAAAAAGCTAGTTAGCGTTCTGAGAATTCTTGAGTGAGAAAGCTTTTTGAAAAATATATTTCTTGGAAATAAAATTTTTTTTAATTTGACACTTGTTTGAAATAATGGGATATAGTATATTTTTTCGAAATTCTAATCAAATCCGAGTGCTTTCTCTGTTTATTTAGTATGGCTTGTGTGTCGCACGTATCACGTAGAAGAATAATTGAATTCCGTGAAGAATGGAAGCACGAGTAGTCCCCTGAGTTAACTCGCGCTAATTTAATCTTGGGGGGCCAACAGCAAATGTAGACCTACGTCGCCCCTTAAGTGGCCACATGCTTCTAATGCATGGAAAACGCGCTCTTGAAATGAAAAGTCTTTCCTGAATTATAAATTCAAATTAATTATGCCGGACACGTATAAATTTTTCCTATGAACAACATTTTTGGAATATTTAGACAGTTTATTACACAATAATTTTAATGATAATAATAATAATAATAATAATAATAATAATAATAATAAGAAATTATTAATAAAATGTTTTATTTTACGATTATTTTATTTTTTATTATATTATTTTTGAATTTTCAGGAGTTTATAGAATTATGAAACAAAAAGAGGACACATTAAATCAATTTTTTAGTAGTTTAGTTACTTTACGTGCTCTATTTTCTTTCTTTCTTTTTTTTGAAGATTGCACCATTTTGCAGAATAAATGCACACATTAATACTTGCGTGTGTCTAGAATGTAAAACGTACTTAAAACGTTTACATCGATCGATGAATAATTTTTGCTTTGAAATTTTTAGAAGCCCTTTTTATTTTGCGTAATTCTGGGAAAATTTTTTTACTATTGCAAATTATATATATACATGTATAAATTGAAAATTATAGTTCGCGATTTAAAATAAAAAAATTAATATTAATTTTCCACTTTTTTTTTTATAGTAAAGCTTTTTGAAAAAGAAAAATATTTTTTTTGTTACAAAAAAGCCATTTGTGAAACTAAACGATTTTATTGTTATTATAATAAAGTATAATATATTATATTATTTATTATAATATTATAATAAATTATAATAAAAGTCCAGTAAAATATTTAATTCCCTGAATAAAATTTTGCTTTTTCAATTTGTTGTCTTGTTTATTAAAATTGAGAAATATTGAAATATTTTTTAAAGTAAAAAATTTACGTAATTTCAACTATAGAAAATTAATTCCATTGAATTAGTTTTGGCATTCTGTTTCTCATTAGTAGAAAATTGGTAATTCAAATTCAGAGAGCAGTTTCATTTCGATCGCCGCCACAAGTCGTGGTCGATTAACGATCTATAATTGACTAAACAAATGACCTCCTCTGCTTGATTGATTTAAGCTTAGAATCTCAAGCACCAAATGGAGTTAGAAAAAAGTGGAAAAAGTGGCAAGATTCTGGAGCAGTTAATTCTCAGAAGCTACCACCTCCAAATTGAGTGTCAGCAATTTATCTACCTTCCTTATCAGTATCATTGGCGAATATTTTTTTTAATTAATTTCTATTTTTACAAAAAAAAAACTCATTTCTTTGCAGTCTTATTTTTTGTAATAATTTTATTAATAAATTTAAAATTTTGAAACAATTTATTAATATTATACTTAATTATAATATTGATTAAAATTAATAAAAATTTGAAAATAATTTTGCAATGAAAAGAGAAACATTAATAATGTTTGAATAAATGCTAAACAATTTATTGCCGATTTAGCATTTTTTGAGCCGACTTTCTTGAAATTGAGAGCATTCCGTGACTTACGGTTAATTAGGGTTTAATTTTTAGTTAGCTTCTTGTGTTATGAAAACGAGAAACGAATGAGAAGTTCAGTATCTTATTGTAGAGAACAATCGATATTCGTTGAAAGCTCTCAGTCGAGACTTGAATCGTAAATCGACGCACGTATTCGACAAATGTTCCATGCGATGAAGTTATAACGAAGTAGGGTATATGGTTCGATCGATTGGAAGAAAGGGTAGAAGAATATAAAAAAGAAAGAAATTCACTATTTACTATATTTCCAGCATAGCTCCAACTGACCGGCAAATATTGAATTACAATTAAAGTACACGCTTTTATCGAGTATAACTTTATTCTTGTTATAAATCAAACACAATTCTTTCTTTATACTGCAACACGTATTATAAATATTGATAATTTACCCCTCTTTTTTTTCTGTTCCAGGTGAGTGAAAAACAAACGCAACAATATATTTAAAAACGTGAGTATTTACAAATTTATCATTTCTCTGAAAAATTTTCATTGACAAGAGTTGAAAATTTTTTTTATATTTAAAACTGTCAAAATAGTGGAAAAAAAGTTACTGTCTGTAGCGAATTGGCAAAAAACAAAAAAAAAAAAACTATACGCAAGAACTGTCAGAAACAATGATTTAAAAAAAAAAATTCTGGACGTGAAGTGATATTTATAAAATTTGTTATATTTCCCCCAGAAAACTATGGAGAAGATAATTTTTCCGTGAGCTAACAAATTGGGCGGATCGAAATAAGAGATGAAAATAATTTTACTCATGAAAAGCAAATTTCGTTTATTATTATAATTCGTATTTTAATAAATGAAATATTTTAATAAACGAAATATCCTTTTTGGCATTATTTCTCTCTTATATAATATTTACGGAAAAACGTTTTCTATGAATATATATTTTCATATACATATTAACAGTTTTAATTCCCACACTTTAAAATAAATAAAGTGAGATATATCATTATTTTTGTTAATTTCACACAAAGGAAAATATTTTCTTTCGAAATTCTGTTTTTTCACACACTGTCATTCAAAACATATGTAAAAATGTGGTTTTTATCTTCGTGTGTTAAATTCCTTATTTTACACAAAATATTCGTTGTTTTTTTTTTTCGAGGAGGGAATTTCGTATTTTTTTTTTTTTT